>VZUI01052453.1:0-52500 GCA_013401135.1 Cettia cetti | reverse complement strand
GGATGGGTGCACTCTTTGCTTGGCACAATACTGGCTGGATGGCTGGCTCCAGAGTGGTTGGTGGCTGGTCACTAGTGGTGTTCCCCAGGACTCAGTATTCAGCACAGGGCTAACATCTTTATCGATGATTTAGACAAGAGGATTTAAATGCATCTTCAGTATGTTCAAAGATGACACCAAAGTTTAGGTGGGAGTGTTGATCTGATGGAGGGGGGAGAAGGTTCTAAAAGATCTTGATAAACTGGAACAATGGGCTGAGGATTTAATGTCAGAATGGCCTTAACTCTTACAAGAGTTGAGACTCTGCTCACAATTATCTGGTACTGAAATGAAAAGCACTGAAATATAGTATTTTAGTAACTAAGATATTTCTGTTCTCATGAATTAAATAGTGGCATGAATTAAATAAGGTTTTTTAGTACAGGTTTTGGTCATGGGCAAAATTCAGAACTAGGCATGGGCCGTGGACCTACTTCATTATTGGTTGTTTTGTAAATTCAGAGTTTAGGACCATTGGCATATACTGTTCTATTCCAGTTTGTCTTGGTGCTAGCTTAGTTTGCTAGCACACATGCAACCCAGACAGTTTCCCTGATGTTAATTTGAGGATAGGTTTTTAATATATTCTTTGTGTTTTATTTTAGTTTCAAACTTATCAAGATAGACTTTGTGTATCCCAATAATAGCATCAAAAATTTTCCTTGTATTTTACAGGAATTCAAAGGGAATGATCCAGGTTTGTAAATTCCCTTCTGTGCCCAAGCTTCTTTGTGAATAGGAGTCATAGCTAAGCAAAAACTTATGACAAGGAATAGTATAGTAGTCCAGTGAAGAAATATTTCCTTTACTCTTTCAGATAGAAATCCTCCTGTTAAAGAGGTTTTTCTCATTATTTACTAAATGAGGACCAAGTGTTAATTTTTACATTTTTTCTGGTTTAAGTTAGATCAAATATTGCACCTCCAGAAGGCTATTAATATCCTTAACCCAGCTGGAAAAACCTTGGCAAGCTTCTATTACTTTATTTGTGTTCTTTTTGTTACCCTAAATTTTTCAGTCAAATTCAGTCTTCAAAGGCATTACTCTAACTCTCTTGGGAAAACTAGTGTTTTAAAAAGGAGATATCAAATTGACAGCATTAGTAACTGGAGCAGAATAGAGTTCATCTGATTGTCAAAATTGAAAGACAACATTATCTAGATGACACAAAATTCTTGGATCAAAAAACCCGTATAATCTGCTCAGTATGGTTCAGAATATGGAAAATAGTTTTTTAGTAATAAATTCTTTACCTCCTCTAACAAAGGGAGTACATGGTAATGCATGCAGAGTCTTGCTGAAATCTTGAAGCATGTGCAATTTGTTGAGAAATGTGTAACTTGGAAAATGGGAACAGTAATTCCAGGAGAAATGCTGTTTTTACATAATTCATTAGGTCTCTTTATTTTTTCTTCTCCCAGTGGCTTGGATGTGTGTGACCTTAATAACTTCAGCGATATCACCTCTAAATTAGAGTGCAATGACATAAGTCATGCCATCAACAGTACATTCTGCTAGTCTGAACGGTTTAGCCTTAGAGGCTTTAAAGCTGAAATCCAAACAGCTTTCTAAAGAGATTTTTTTTCTATGAGGTCCTTGAAGAAAAAAAAAACAACAAACAAACAAACAAACACCCTACTTGCAGATAACTTATGGTCTTAGTACTATACTGCAGCATGCTTATCTTCTGGTTCTTCTGCTTGTGCATGCAATACACAAAGAGAGAGCTACCATAGCAGAGTCACTACCTGCATGGATAGAAAATCTAATCTTGAGGGAGATTTTGGGGACTAACTGAGGCTTACATCTGTTACTGACATGATTCTGACTAAAAGTGAGGGAAGGTGTGTAATTCTAGTGCCTGAACATGGTTGCATCTTAGATATTCCATATTAACATGTGGCTGATGCCTGCCAGCCATGGATTTCCCAGTGCTCCTGAATGTCCTGTGTCATAAATGCCAGTCTCATGCCTGTGTTGCATGCATTTTAGTAATTTAAATGGTGCTACATGACATATGACTATAAGACACTACCCAAATTGTTCCCTTGATCTGCCATGTGAATTAATCTTGAGTTGCAGACATGGAACCAACATAAAGGTACAAAACCTAGGGGAAGAATAGCATTCAAGCAGAGACAGGTAATATTCTAAAGTTCCACAAGCTCTTTTCGGTTCATAAAAGCCTGCCAAAGCTTGAATATGTTGAAAAACGTTATCTCAGCCCTGTAAGGCAAAAGAGCAGGTAGAAAATCTCAGTGGCAGTCTGCTCTAAAATGTCTTAACATATCAAACTTAGCCTGACTACTGCCATCATGGTTGTATTTATTTATTTATTTGCTGAAAATGCTGTACAGACAGACTCACTTTCCTCTTTCTGCAGTTATCAGAAGAAGAAACAACAAATGCCTTTATCTTCCTCTACTCCTTTTTAGTCTCCCCAAAAGACCAGAATGTGTCTTTTATCAATTGTTTCCTTTACACAATGTTCTCTCTTCTTTAGCTTCTGATTTCTTTGTTTGACCTATTGGATCCTTCACTGGCAGTCCTTGTCAGCTATCACTCATTTTAGCAGCTAAAATTTGTTTCATAGTACTGCCCTCATTGAGTCAATTTTGTCCTGCTCAATCCCATAAAAATGTGTGATGTAAGGACTGGATTTTGCCTGTTAATCATACTGCACAAGGGAGTCCTGTTTAAATTGATGCTACAATGGAAGAAACATGTATGTACAAAGTAATGGATATCATACTCTCAATCTATACAGATGCAAGTGAAGCAGTGTGGGATAATGTGAATCTGCTTTCCTCTTCAAATTGTTACTATACTCAACTCGGTCAATCTAATACTTAATAACTTCTTAAGAAGGAAGGTGTATTAAACTTCAATGCATGTGCAGTAAAAACAAATGCTTTTTTTTTCTATTTCAAAATTCTGCTACAACACAAAATATATAAGGGTCAATTTGTCTCTGGGCAATATTCTTAAAGGAAATAGTAATACAACTTGATAAAGTCTGCTAGGCCATCAGGATTTGGCTTGACTTCATTTGCTGTCTGCACTGGACACAGATCCTGGTCTGCTGGGGTCCCCACTCCAAAGCACAGCTCATGCGGCTGCAATGACAACTGAAATACACAGACATCTGGACAACTTATGAATATCTGAACATGATTGATGCAAGCCTAAATGCTTAACAATCAATTTTATGAAGAATTCAGGATTAGTTTTTCAAAAAAATCATGAGTGTGCTATATAAATTACAAAGTCCAATTATTACAGACATTAAACAGAATAATTAAGACTTTTTTTTATATTTTGCTATTGAATTAGGAAGAAATTAAATCTAGAATAATTCCAGGTTATGAATATAATTTCAAAGTATAAAAGATGAAGTTTCTGACAGTTTCTGATAAAAATATTTTTCAAAAATAGTTTCTTCCTACTCATAGCTCTTGTATCGTAGCACAAAGTATAACATTGTGTAGCTCTGTGAATACAGTGAATTCATTGCTTATAAATAGACCTGCACAACAAAATTCCTCTGTTCAAATGAAAGATATTTATTCAGCTGCATTTTTCTTCATTTTACAAAGGACAGGAATTTCAAATTTTATACATAGCATACATTTATAGGTTTATAAAATCTCTATATTACTTCTGTAAAATAGTTTTGAATGCCAGTGTACTGAAAAGCAGTCACAAACTGACAAGAAATCATTTATATCCAAAATTACAAAGTATTCAACTCTAATGTTTAGAGGAGACATAGAATCTTTTTGCAGAAGTAAGAATGCTTGATAATATAACTTTCATGTAAGCAAGAAATGTAAATATCTGTTACTACAGATTACATAATACATCTATTCTTACTCTTTCTGAATGAATAAGACATGACTTTTACTCAGGATTTTTGACAAGCACTCATTTTTCTGCTGAGCTAATTTTAATTCCCCAACATACTGTTTTGGAGGACTGAGAAAAATCAAAAAATAAAATTTTCTGAAAGCTGGGATATTTATGAAGTATTTTACATTGAGAACTCATTACTTATAAATGGAAAAGCCCAACAATCTAAAGCTCTTAAACAAAATGCTAACTTCTTGTTTTGTTCTGTTTTCATGGCTTGCAGTCCAGATATTTATTTGCTTCTACCAAAAATTAATGTTAACATTAGGTGGATCACAAAGATAAACTCTAATATAACTGTCTGATCTCTGAAATCCCAGCCTACCATAGATATCCTACAGAGTTTGGATAGATCTTCTTCATGTGGGAATGCCACAGAGATCCTTATGTCTCTGTATATCAAAACAGTTTGTACACAAGCAAGTACTGCAGCAATTATTTACTATGTAAGGTAAACATTATCACATAGGAGACTTAAGAAAAGTGTGCATGTGAAATGCAAAAATCAAATAATGATTTGATGTACTATGGCATTTCTTTTCTAGCTATCAGCTTTTTTTGGGAATCTGCACATCTGGCTTCTTGACTAATAGACTTGTAATTATGTACAAAACGTCAGTAAGTTAGGAGATAAAAATGTAATCTCAGCCAATAGGAAAAAAAATTCCAGAAGACAAGTAGATTTCAAATGCACATTTTTCTGGATGTTCTTATATATAAGGAAGTCACCAAAAATGTGGTCAATACAGTCCCAAATACATGGAAAATTAAGTCTTAGAACTTAGAGAGAGGAAGTTGATGGCCAAATGGACTACCAGGATATTTCAGAATACCTTATATAGGGCTAAATAACTACAAATAAGCAAACAAATGGTGTTGACTATATCAATACATGCCAGGGGTTCTTTAATGATACTAGATGGAGTCACCTTCAAAAGATCAAATGAAGAAACACTTTCACAGGCTACAGGAAAAGAAAAATGCAAATATTTGCAACTCCATCAAGTTTAGGACACTCTATTTCAAATGTGATCTAAATAAATATGAGCAGAAGTTTTCTACATAATAAAGAAAGTTGTGGGTTAAACAGGAAGATGTCACAAAATGTTTCCTGCACCAAAAAAATTACTAGAATTTCTCACCCTGAGCTACATGCTTTCCCTGTACACAAACCTTTCTTCAGTAATTTACACTTCTTCAGATTGCCTAAACATTAACATCCAGTACCATTCAGGATGCTCTGAAGCTAACCAGACACACAAGTGGGAGAGGCAAGAAGACCCTGGAGAGATCCTGGCCTTACTGCTGCAACTGCTGAAAGCATGTGGCACTTGAACTGGGAGGCCACTGGCTGTTCAGGTGAAAGGCTAGATGGCTTCCTCTGGGGATGTTAGCAGTGGTGTCACAGGATTCATGTAAAGATCTGATGTCTAGCAGTGTTTCAAGAGACAGAAGTGTTCCACATGACCTCCAGAAGCTTTTCCAATTTGATTTGTGTTTAAAAAGAAAAGTTACATTTATACATAAATAAATCAAAAATTCTGTATCTATATTTGAAACCTGTTTTTTTATAAAAATTGCATTAATCACATGAAAACAGAAACCTTTACAGTGCACTTTCTAAAACTCAAATGAGACCTTGCCAAAAAAATAGAGTTACAATATTTTAAACAGTATTAATTTTGATTTAACTTTGAGGGAAGTGGGGGAAATGGAGATTTGAGGTGATGTAATCACCCCACATTAAGCCTCCACACTTAATGTCAGATAAGTTAATTCAGCCTACATGAAAAGTAGATATAAGCCATCAACTATCACAATTACTGTGTTTATTCAGTGCATGTATCTGTGGCTTCAAAAGGGTGTAAGGAAATGGAAAACTAGAATTTGAAGGTCAAATTACTCCACAGAATAACTCCATTGATGCCAGCAGAATTATTATGAGTATGCATTTGCTTTCCTGTCATAAGTGGCATAAGGAAAAGAGAGAAACAGTTTTACAGAGCTTCTAAATTAGCTACATCTCATCTCTCCCGTCTATTCTGTCCCAAATTAATTCACCCTGTCTTCCTTTTCTGCAAATAGCAAGAAATGAAAAACAACCTAAACTACAACCACGCTTCTTGAAACACATTTGTCAGTGGCAATTTTGAATGGAACATTTCCTACCTAAACAGGTATTTGATTAATTTGTTCATGTTTAAGCAAGAACTCTAGAGGCAGAACCAAAAAAAAATCTTTGTTTTTCAGAATACAGAACCTGGAATAGACACAGTCCTGATCTAATGGAAAGGCTAAATAGACATGCAGCCCCATTGTGATGCAACATCAGCATCAGTGCTCTAAGTGCCATGGAGGAGAGAAAGGGGGGTGAAGAACTCTCAGATGCTGCTTTCCCTTGCATTGCTTACAGGATCTGAGGATCTGTGTTCAAATTAAATTAAAATATTAAAATAGTACAATTTGAAGCAAGGCAAGCTTGGGAAATGGTGAATTTCCACTGAAGATCAACTCTGGGAAGTTGATGTCTAGTCTACCAGCTCTGTGAATATTATGTGGTGACTAGGCATTGGCCATGGCAAAATAGAAGGATTGGTGCATTCCTCTTGCTAAGAGGGTTTGTCTCAATGGGGGCACAAAAAGGACACTTTTTGAAAATGCTTTCTGCAGGTTACTCAGGGCTTTGGACCTAAAACCTTTGCTGTCAAGTAGAGACCTCACTGCTCCAATGATGATACTGTATTTTTTTCCCCTAATGATCTGACTTTTTTTCACTTACTCCCATGGCTGTTCATATGTGTTCTGATGGAAGCAAGATATTTATTCAGAAAAAAAAGGGATTAATTTTCTATTGTTTTGCTGTGGTTTGTTGGTTTGTTTTTTTTAATTTAAATATATGGACCAATTGTTAAAATCTATCAAAAAATATGTATTTTGCAAGATTGTCATAATATTACTGATGAAAATATACACATAAAAGATACTTAGTAAAATTTTCCCTGATACTGTTTTTTTCTTAACTGCAAAGAAAATTACTGCCATATAAGAACTGAACAGAAAGAAGTCATAAATATAAAATACACAAAAACAAATAAAACCTGAATATTCAGCAATTTTCTCAGAGTAAAGCAGTGCCATAAGAAGTAAGCTGTTATTTAAAAATAAATCTGTGAAGCACGATGCAAGACAAAGCCAAATTGTGTATGCAATTATTTTGTATGTGCAGTAGGACTAGTTTTAAAGCTTCATTGGCAATTGTCTGTTTAATTAGGCTTGCAGTACTGCACATTCAAATACCCTGTGTTTAACTCTCACTTGGACTAATAGTTGAAATTGCTCCTGAGGTAGTATTTTCATGTATTTACATTCATGCAATTGCACATTAGTGTGGCTCCAAATGCATGCTTTAAATGGACATAGCCTCAAGACAGTACTCAGTCAAGAGGACAAAATAATCAGCTTGCTTGCTGTTAAAGAAATGTAAGATTAATCCAGGAGATGTCTGCCACAGTCACTGAGAGATTTTTTAATTATTTCAATTGGAAATCTTTGGAGTTATAAAAAAATATTTTGTTATTGCAGAGTTTTCATAGAAAAGTCAATATATTTGTCCTGGAACAAATGAAATCAAGATGACTCACATGTTGTTCCTTCACAAATTTTATGATCACATTATGATTTTCTACTTGTTTTGAGACCTGATTAGAATATATCTTCTTCCATAGACATGTCAAAAAGTAATGGTGAGGAATCTTAGAAATTAGTGGAATATGGTGCATGAAGGAAAGTGTAGAAAAAAAGAAATTCAACATGTATTGAATCACTTTTCACAATTCACAAAAAAGAAAAAAAGGGGATTTGAAGATTACTGATGGAAAATATAGGTTTTCAATCAACAGCCTTAGAGCTTAAAAAAAAAAAAAATCTAAATAGCAGAAATGTGTCCTGAAAAAGATATTTGGAAGAATATACATAATTTGTCTATTTTCTCACATTTAAGAAATTCATCAGCTGAAACCAAATGCATTTTAAACAGACTTACAGCAGCATTTTGATCTAATGAATTCCAGTTGAAGGAAAATAAATCAAATCTTTAAGTGAAGATTTTTTTATACTTTGAAAATATCACTTCCATTTAATTTCAAGGTAATGAAGAAATCAATAGGAGTGAAGACATGATCAACTCAGATCTCATTTCACACTGCTTATTTTCCATATATTCTGTATGATTATAGTCACAGGAAGCTCAGGTGATAAGTATTCATATATTTAACCTATATTAACTACTAAGAAATGCCAGTTACTCAGTAAAAAAAGAAAGGAAGCCTTCTGAAGAGTGGTTAACTTTGTGAATTTTTCCCAAGACATCAACTGGCTACAATAAAGATTTCTTTCTCCAACGTCAACTCCCACAGCTGGGAAGTAAAATTATGTGTTTATGATTTGGAGCTGAAAAACACTTAAAACTCCTAGTGTTGAAATTTTAGAATTTAGTTGAGTTGGCTTCTAATTATTATGCGCTTCTTATCTGACAGTACTAAAAACATTAAACTAGAAGCAAACTCTCCATCTGTGAAGACAGTCTGTATGAAAAAGATTTCTTGTTTGGTTATAGCTGATACTGGTTCTGTGATTTTCTGCATTTAGAAGACTTAAATTTAATGACTGCCATTAAGCATAAATGCTGCAGTAGTTAATTCCATGCTCAAACTGTAAATATACCTAGCATTTCTGGGTACTGACTGAGCAATAATCTTCTACCTACACTTCCAGACTGCATCTATAAAAGTATTTTTGGTAGAAGGCAAATGTGTCTATCTGTATTTTATCAGTTAAATAAATACGTATACATTTTATCTGTGATATAAACACTGTTTATACATACACACAGAGACACTTCTCACTAGCTGATATAGAGCTCAATAAAGAAACTAGAAGTGTTACCTTAGATTTTACAAGTAGTCTTTTGACAAGCCCATTTTTTAATTTACATATTGAAGGATAATTAAGACTAATTTAGGTTGTAATTATTCAGTACAATGTCTGAAATAGATATTAACTTTCACAAAAGTTTTATTTTTAGTAGACTCCATTTAATCTGCTTAACAAAAGCAGCAGACACACTTTGCACTGTGTTATCCAATAGAAGCTGATACCAGAAATACTATAGATAGCATGGAGTTTTAATGAAAGTAATGTTATAAGCAGAGAGACTATAGATTAAAGGACACTGCTCTGATGTCTAGTCACTTTTCTGCTTAATGTCTACTTTCCTTGGTGCAGAGATATAAAAACCCCCAAAACTTAAGGCTTCTAATGAATCTTAAGTCTGAGTGGAAAATAAGAAAAGACTAGGTTTTTTGGATACTGTGTGTGATGTGAACATGGCGTATTTTTTTACCTATGAATGTGTTTCAGTTGTAGTTTCAGCAGAAATTACTTAAGGTGTCTTGCTTTCAGTATTTCTTCCAAATTTTTCTTAGAGAGAGATAATTATAACAGTAAATCTGGTTTAGATATCAAAGTGTAAATATATTTAACTACATATCATCCTATTTAAAGAATGTGGTTCTCACTGTTAGTACTAAACACAGTAATTTTGATTATTTTTAGATTTGGTGCAAGTTAGTTTCCCTTATATCTATCCAATGCATTGCACTTCTTGCGCTGGGAATTTTTTTTTCTTAATTCCATTTAAAAAAAAATATAAAGTACCAGCAGGGTTTTTTCTGGGTTTTAGGGTTTTTTAATAGCGCAAGGGAAATCTAGTCACACATATTTTCTTTTTCTCAGTTTGAGATGTATCCTGAAGGAAATTTTTATCTTCTAGAGAATATGTCATTTTTGTCTGAATTTCAAATGTTGTAATAAGATTGCTTTCAATGAAAAAACATTTTATAAAACCTCTCACTCATAGTAATGTTTTTACTCTCCTCAGTAGTGTCCCTGCTGAATAAATCATATTTTTAAGCTGATTTTACTGGTTACTAGTGCTTACAAAATGAAAGAACTGATGGATAACAGTGTTATTCAGTATTCCCATGATCATTTCAGGAAAATTTTTGGCTAGACAAGAATCATACAACACAGGAAAAAGACATGACATCCCTTTGCAAGGGACATATTAAACATTATTATTATTATTATATCTGAGACACATTATTTTGGGTTTTATTTTACTATTTTTCTTTTTTAAAAATTTTAAAAAAGAGTTGATTTTATTATCATCTGACCCCTTTGCTAAAAGTGTCAATTATAACACAGTTCTAGAAGTGTTTCCATAATGTCTGCAACCTGTTAGGTGATATCAAAACAAGTTAGAAAAAAACCCTTAATTTTAAATATTTCTGTTCTTGGCCACTTTCAATTATTTGGTTAGTTGAAAAGTATGGCAAAACAGAGAACTCAGTTTAACTAGTGCAAATATATATCTTTGTAGAATGTAAATCCCTAATTTTACTGCACAGTCTGTTTAGCTCTGATGTTGTATTATAAATATCAATTAGAGTTCTTTGTAGCTTTGACTTTCCAGTTTAGTAAAAATTTACTTTATGTAGCCAACCCAAGTGAAAATACATAAAAAGAAAGGAAAACAGTACTCTCCTTCTTTTAATATCTCAAAAGTAGTTGTCACTGACTTATGTGCTCCATATTTCCATTTTCATCCCTTGAAAAATGATGGCCAAATTCAATTTCAGCAGAGATGAATTTTGCATTCTTATATATCATGGAGTTTATAGCCTCAACAAAGCACCAACTTAGCATTGTAGTAGAAGTAGGTTTAGACATGCACCCTGTAGAGAGGTGACTCTTGTTCTTTGAAGCTCAGTGTTTACTTCTACTGAAGCTTTGCTTATGTTGTTTTAGCCAGCAAGAGACAATATTTCAAGTGCTTGCTTGGCAGGAGTCATTGCAATATCGTCTGGAAGAAGGTAGCTAATGCTGGCTTGCAAATTGAATAGTGTCAGCATCATAACATATTTAGCAAGGAATGCAAAAATAAAATCCATGGAATTAATACTGACAATTTTCATAGAGTTCATGGAATAGTAGTAGTATAATTTACAATGAATAGCCAAAACTTGTCTCCATGGAAACATCAGTTATGATAAAATACCTGAAATTAATTATGTAACATTTCCTGTAACTTGAAACTCTTCAATTCACAGGCAAGATAGGCACAGTTTAAAGGACTGCCTTAACAGATAGTGCCTCCTAAACTTGGCCTAAAGGAACACTTCATAATTGAACTTTTATAGGAGCAATAGTCATGCTGTCAACTACTATGTATTAGTTTTGTGTGTATATTAGAAAAACAAGTAAAATCTGTTTTTTTATAGATTTGTTCATATTATTTATGTCACTCTTATGATACCAAAGATGGAGTTCATTTGACATCACAGCTACTGCTCCAGGAAGACACAAGTCCCTTTTAGCTGAGGTACCAGGTCTACTACTCTCATGCCAGTGGCTAAGATGCTTCAGCAAATCCTAGATGGCACCATGTGCAATGTCCTTTAAGACTGAAGGAAATAACTGTTCTCTCTTAGAACCTCTGATACCACATCATCCTGAATATTATCCTGGAAAACTCTACCTGTTGTTGCTGGATCCATAAGGGTGAGGATTTGTTAGGCAGGAGAATTCTCTGCGTCTATAACAGGCACACAATGAAGGATATTTGTTATAGGCTGCTTGAAGCTCTCTCACAAATTTAGAGTAACACCATGAACTGTGAAGTAGCAGCATCTGGTTCATAGAACAAAAGAGAGGTGGTTTCATTTTGGTGCAGCCAGGAATTGTGCTACTTGGTGAGACAGTCCATCTTGAAAACTAAATTACCCAGATGGGCACAGCTGTATTATTCATCCTTCATCACAACTCCACAAATTCAAAGACAGGTCAGAAAGGCAATCATGTGTTTTGAGAGAAATAAATTTAAAATGCTGACTACAGTTACCTAGTAATGACAGAAATACTCCTTCTATTGTGATTTTACTGGTTTAAATTTGGGGACTGCTAGCAGGGCAATTTTTGGGGGAGGTTATTGTATTTAAATGGTTTATTTGTTGGGATTTTTTTTTGGGGGGGGGGGCTTATTTTACAGCAATTCTACGATATTATTCTTCTCCCTGTCCCATACACTCTCATAGCTATTTTGTATTTTTTCCTACTCATGGTGACATATACTGCATCATCTGCTAGTATGAAAATTGGAACAAATAGCCTTTGATGGCAGAGCCACAGCATAAGTGAAAGTTTTGTGTAATCTTTTAGACTATTCTTCACATTTTACATTTCTGTCATGACAGCTTCATTTAAAGCTCATGCAATCTTAGGGGAAAATGGAAATAGGTTATCTTTATTTTTAAATGATGTGACAGGACTAAAATCAAGGAAATGCCTTCAGTGACTGCAAAATCATATTTTCAAGAAAACTTTTTTTATTACAGCAATATCAGCTATATGTAAAAGTTTGAGATGTCATTTCAATTAGATAAATGAAAAATTAAATATAAGACATTCCCTAGCTATCAGTATTTACTTGAAATTCAAGCTTTCTGTGCAACTAGTCTGAATGTTCAACTTTCTGTTATAAAATGTACGTAATGCTTACAATATTTTTTATTACCTTCAATGAACAAAGATGCATAAATTACAGCATTATACCAATGGGAATGGTAGAAAATATGAGAAGATTAATCCTAACACACTCTCTATATTAATGAATTTCATGGTGTATGTTGGAATATATAACATGCCATGCTTGGCATCAGATACAAAGAACATAATTTCCTACCAGCAGGTTTCCAATGGGGAAAAAAATGTAGGTTGGTTTGATCTAATTTAAGATTCATAGCGCACTTGGAAATTAGTCTAAATTCAATGTGGAATATTGCTGACAAATTAAAATCTAGGATTTAAATAAGTTGGTGGCTATTCAGTATGAGATATTGCATCTGTGATATTTCATTAGTAAGTGGAAATGTTGTAAAATCTAGTAAGGGAAGACAGTTATATCTTCTGCATTATGAATCAGATATCTGCCTATGTAGTAGAATTTCAGCTTAATAGATAAGTCTTGTTTTAAGTTGTTTATATACAGTAACATTTATAGGGAAATATATTTATAGAAAAGCAGCAAACTCATCAGAAAACAGTGCTGTTGGTAGTATATTAGCTGCAAATAATTTTTTTTGCCTCTCTAAAGAGAAATTCCCACCCCAACCTCTTACTGTTTGGGTAGAATATTTTGTCACCATTAAAGATCTGAAATTATGAGTGAGAAAGTGGAAGTAAAATCATATATTTTGAAGGAAAAATCCTACTCTATCATAAATAAATTCTGATTAGATACTATTAAAGGAAAGAAAAAAAAACATATTCTTTCAACAGCTAGTAATCCATTCAATGTTCTCTCCAACCTAAATACTCCAAAGCTGCCACTGAAATGCTATTTTTAAAACTGGTTGTCTCCAATTAAGGCAATTGCTTTATTCCACATTTACTTTCTTTCAAGAAGACATATTACAAACTTCACAGGCAAGGCACTAATTTGGCCCTGACATGATACAATGTCAGCTAGAAACACACAATTGTAAAATAAAACAGCTGCATTCCAAATAATGCACTTTGTCTGACTCTGCCTTGTCAAAGTGGAACAAGCGAGTGTGCAAACAGCAGGTGTAAGATTTCAGTTTATATTATTGAACAAGATATAAGCAAACTGTTTCAAATAAGATAAGGTATAGATTCTGGTTGAAAACTTAATGGGATTTGTCACAATCCTCTTGGAGATCCTTGACTAGAAAGTAATTGGATCATTGTGTTGAGATTTGTTTTTCTGGAACAGAAATTTTCTGAATTTAAGAAAGCTTTCTAGATCTGCACTCAGATGAGAGGTCAGCTTTCTATATGTTTTGTGGAGGTGCTGCCTATGGAATCCCTTCTCCCCTCAAAGGCACACTTACATGGACTTCCAGTTCTAGAAGGGACATCATTGCTAGTCTAGGAAAGACAGGTGGACAGTCCCATTGATGTGTGCTGCTCAGCTGCTGAAGTTACCAGTCTCAGGCACCACGATGTCCCTGAATATCCGTGACATTCCCCTCCATGGATATGCCTCCATTTTCAGGTTACTTTTTTTTCCTAGGCCTCCCTTCTCCATCTGAGAAGGTTATTATTAAGAGGCACAATGTGTGGTTGTCTCAGGATGTGCCATTTCTGCATAATCTAGGTGTTCGCAAATCCTGGAGTAAATATTATCTGAAAACTCAAAAGCTTATCTCAGTATTTTCAGTGTGACCAAACCCACGTGAATTAATAGTCTACAGAAATTAATTGTACTTAATGTGTCAGTGGATTTTCCTCCCCTGACACATTAAGTACTAAGACCTTGAGTGAAAATCACTGAAATCCTGCTTATAAATGTTTATAATTTATTCCCCCACCTCCTTGTTTTTTCCTAATAAATTAATGTGGTGCCTTTCATGCTAAATAGAAATTTTCATTTTAAATGGCTTATTCCAATTATATATGAAACCAGTTTTTGTAACAAGAAGAGTTACACATTTCAATTATTGGTCCAACAATAACTTCACATATAAAATTTGCTTATTCAGGTAAGTTAAAGTATTTTATTTTCCTTAATTGTTCTAGATGAAAACAGCAAACAAGTTATATTGAAAATATTTATGAAGTATTTGTTGCATTCATTAAAAAAAAAGATAAATAAAGAAATCCTATTTTATAAGTTGCACATAATATTTGTAAAATTTATGACTGTTACTAGCATCTCTGCAAATTTGGCCACATATATTTTTATCTGTTACAACCTTGATAAATTTCATATTTCTGAACATAGAAGTAATCTAGCTGATGTTTATGTATCTTTTGTTTTATTTAGGTGTTCAATACCACATCCTATATAATTTTTGTGCAATTCCATTTTCCTATTTGTACTACTTTTTAGATCTATCTGGCTCATAGGAATTTTTATGCATATCACCGGTATACACTTCAGAATCTAGAAATTTTCTAACAGAGATTTTGCTTTAGTAAGGCCAGAAACAACTGTCCCAGTAGTACTGTAGCAACAATAGTAACAATCTTCTATCCACATTGAAATAGCTCACTACTGCATTGAACATCTGCTCGATTGCAAGTTTAGATTTCTTTCTTTCTTTTAACTAAATAAAATTAAGACTAGTAAGCATATGAAAAGTTAGACCTAAAGCTCAATAAATCTGTTGACACTACTATGTAAGATCTGGAATCTGAAAGTAAACTCTCAAAGATTATCATGTCTTTGCCATCTTTATTATTAATACCTATGCTTTTTCTTGTAAATATTTATATATCATGCAAGTCAGAACACTTAGGAATTACAAACAGAATATGACATCTGAATGTAAATAATGTATAGATTTATATATTTAACAATTCTTTCCTTGTGTTAAGAACTGGGTCCAAACTCCAAACCTTAATCTAATACTGTGAGTTATAGCACATAGTCTCCACATAACTTTGTTTGTATCTAGGAGAACATTGGGGAAGAAATATAGGTAAATTTGGGAGACGGTGGTACATAATAGAATATTGAATTGTGCCTTTAATTAAAATACTGTCATTTACCTCACAGTGACTATTTGATACTCCTAATATATTACCTTCAGCTACTGTTTTGCTTGGAGCTGACTCAGAGAACAAAATGCATGGGAAAATCATGATAAATTATATGATAATCAAAAGACCAACTTTCAGAGTGGAAGATGTTTTTCTTGGTATTTTTTTCCTGTATTCACCAATTTTCTCCCCTTGAAAACAAATTTCATAGAATCATACAATGGTTTGGAATAGCAAGGATCTCTAAATACCATCTAATCCAAAGGTTCTTCTACCGGCAGAGAAATTTTTCAGTAAAACAGAGTGCCAAAGCCCTGCTGAATCTTCAACACTTCCAGGGATGGAATTTAAACATCTTCTCTGAGCAACCTTTTCTGGTGTCTCACCAATGTTGCCAAATTTCTTCCTTATAGTGAATCTAAATCTTTTCTCTTGCAGTTTAAAAACATTGTTTGTTTTGCTCTCAGTCAAATTTATGCTTGTGCTGTTTTTAATGTAAGTAGTGTTTAATCACTTGCTGAGGGTAAATCTGCCCTTTCATCCAGCTCACAGGTGACATTCCCAACTGTATTTTGCAGATAATTATTGTCAAATACATAACAAGATTGTACTCTCCAAACATGGGTTTTCTTATAATTCTTATAATTTATAATTTCCCAGATGACATGATAATCTGAAAAAAGGAGTTTTTCCTACTTGCTTCATGCTTTGTTATGCTGTTATTTGAATAACAGGTTAGTTGCTTATGAAAAGGATTTGCTGGTTAAAGTTGTCCACTCCATTGTTGGGTTCCTAACTGATTTTAGTATTTTCCCCTTTAGTTGTTTATTATCATTATCATTATTATTATTATTATCATCATCATCATCATCATCATCATCATCATCATCATCATCATCATCGTCATAATTTTATTCCATTTTTTGCTTATGATTATTCCCTTCACAGGCATATAAGCCCTGATGTGAGGAGACACTAAAAATTCATGAATCAGTGTGGCAATCTGCCTGATTTCTTGCAGTGCTCTGAAGATCTTTTGGTTTTCTCAAAACATAGCAACTTCCACATCTATGCAGGAAAGAATCTTTACAGTGTTACCAATTTCATGCTTTTGTATTGTTTGTGTTTTTATTAATTTGGATTACATTTTCAAGGACTTAAAAAACATTTCCTCCAAATATACAACTTTAATTTTTAAAAACCCAAAACAAACAAACAAACAAACAAAAATTGATAATGATATTTTGAAGTTTTTTACTTTGACATGGAAAGCAGTTAATAAGATCACAATCTGTTTTCTCAGTTCTTTTTTATTTTTTCAAAGAGTGGAAATTTAAAAGTTTCTTAACTATTAATCTTTGGTCCATAATTTACATTATTTTTATCTCCTTAAAAAAGGAAAAAATTGGGAAATAAATATTGGAACACAGCAATCACTGAACAAAACCTACTGATCTAACAAGGAAAATAAGACAGCAAAAACCAGTAAAACAAATCTGCAGTAGTCTGACATAGAAACAAAGACTTAACTCACATAACTCTAATTTCTTCTCTTTTAAAAATTTATAATTAATTCTATTATTACCTATTCACATTAACTTTGAAGGAGATATTTTTAAATGTGAACTCCTCCTGTTAATGTTCTCAGAGCATTTGTAATCCTATCATTTTTATATTAATTTTTTCCCATCATATGCACTGTGAGAGGGGATTCAATTTGGTCTGGGTTTGAATTACTGAATTGGAAAATTATTTTTTGTTAAAAACTAAAAAGCTCCTGTGTATGGTGGGAATAAAAAAAGGGTATTTTCATTATTCTTGAATAAGTTCCGATGATACCCAATAGCCAGAACTCTTTTATCATCTGAATGAATAAAATAGGCAAACCAAAGTGTAAGAATACTTGGTTCATATCTAGCACCTTTATTTTCTATGAAAATGGGACAGTGAAGTTGTCCAGATTGTATGAAAAGTAGGACAAAAAAAACGAGACACAAAGTACTGAATGCATTTTCCCAGGGACGTTGTTGAGAAAACACCTATTGTCTGAACACTGTGTTCTCTATGCAGACAATCAGCAAGAATTTTTTTGCATTATTACTTTTTTAATAGAAAATGATGGGTTTATTTAATTTTGCCTAACCAGCTGGAAGTTCAACGTCTTCTCTGTTTTTAGATATTCCTGTAACTAATAAGGAAGTGGTAACTTCAGTCATCTCATCTGTATTAGATACCTCTCAGAATAGTTGATTTTTCAATTCATTGACTAAATGAAGAACTGACCATAGATTAAGCACATTGTAGAGAACCAGATATAAGCCCATTAGCATGTTTGTCTCAAACATTTATTGCTGTGATTCAATACAAACTCAACATAATTTTTGGTACTGAGTCAGTGTCCTTTTTGCAAATTATAACCACAAATTAACATGTATTAACATACATTTTGTAACTTGAGCCTTTCTATACTGAAGAAGTTTAGATCTTCCTAGAATATTTTTTGATGATGCAGTTTCGTATTCCTTTATCTTCAAAATCTAGAATGAAAGTGTCTTTGTTCTATGTGTATGAGTACTTCACCCACACAGTTAGAGTATAATCCACATGTACGTGTTTCTTAGTATTTAAAAGTAGTAGAATGGCAGGTGTCCACAGATAAACAGGTTGTGTAAACAAGGATTGTTTTGGGTTTTTTTTCTGGAAAATTATGATCGATATTAAGAAAGTATTAAGAGTAAATGAATGAGGAAAAAAAGGAACGTTATTGAAATCCTTACTGAAACAAACAGATGATGTGAAAATAATATCAGGTATCAGAGAAATGTACTAATTTGCTTTAACTTTGAAAATTTGGAACCTAATTAGAAAATTTGGAACCTAATTAGACGGAAGGATGGTATTCTCCCATTTGGGAGGAGTAGAGTGTATGACTCACAAAATTCCATCACCATTTTCTGTTCTTCTTAATAGATGGTCAAGTAGAGGAACACACTGCCCACTGCTAGCAGATTTCTAAGCCAAAAGTCTGAGACTCAGCCATTCTGGGGGTCTTGGAACTGAGCAATCTTCTGAGATAATCATGCATGAAGCAAGTTTACCATTATTTTTTTTTCTGGTGTTGTAGCCCAGCTTTGAGATCCTTAAGTCTGCTCATATACAGTACCCATGTCAAAGTGGCCTTGAACATTAAAGGCCTAGTGCTAGTTATGAACTCAACTTTTTACTGTGTTTTACCCATTTAATTTTCTTTGTTGAGGTTCAGCGAAGGTCAAGGCACAAACCAGCTATGTGAGGGATCTTCCTAATCTGTCCCTTGTTGGGCAGATTTTATCTCGAACTGAATTAAAGACTTTAGATTCTCTACCTAAACCTCTGTGATGCTGTTTCTGGGATTTGCTGGAGGCTGTTCTTTTAAAGCCTTGAAAATAGCAAAGCATCATTTGTATTGTGCAGGCTAGACATGGATACAGCTGAATCTGGCATTTGGTCTTACCATAATTATTCCCACTTAGAAATAGACTGGAATTTTTAACAAAAAAATTTAAGGTAATAATGGATCTTAGGATATTTTGTTTGAAAACAATTTTCATTTAGAATCCAAAATTTGTAATTCAAGTAAAATGGCTGGAATCCCTCAAAATATTACATTTCAGCTTATGTCATAATGACTAAGTTGCCCTCAGCATAATTTTATTCCTACTGTCAGGATGACAAGGTTTAAGCACCAAAAATAATTTTCAAATGCCCCAGTATTTCCTTTTAAATTCTAATTTATTCAAGATAGGTATTTGTTGTGTATAGTATACAATGTCATATAACACTATTTTTTGAATAGAAGAAACATAAATACACAAATAAAAGGGCAAATGTTGCATTACTCTCTCAGATTCTTAATTGGCTTTTTTAATAATCTAGTGTATGAAATGCATGATATACTTTCACATCATACAATATATAAAGAAATACAAAATTAGGGATTATTTTAGAAACATCTGTATGGTCTATAGAATTAAAACCTGAACATGCAAAGCTGTTACACACAGGTTTCATTACAACATGAGTAAGGTGTGAGGTCTCAGAACAGAACTGGTCTTATCCCATGAATTTCGTTCAGGAGAGCTGTATACTCAGGTTTCACATCCTACCAAAGTCAGGAAGCAGAAGCATCTCACCGTCACCCCTACCTTTCTCAATGCTTCAGGCATCCAAGGCCAGACCTGACTAAGGGGTTATCCCCATGATAATCAAATTGGGCCTAGCTGAACACAATTTATTTGCTGTTCCTTGGGTAAGCCGCCAACACCTTGCTGGGGAATTCAACTTTCAGGAAAGTAAGATGTAAAAATATGTGTGCATGTGAAGGCGCACGCTTTGCTCTGTATATGTGTGAAAAAGCTTGCACCTCACCGATACCTAAGTGAACTTCTCTGATACAAATGACTGCTTTTCTTTTAATTTGAAATCTCTTCCTCAAAAAACACAATGTGATTTCTGGAAATAGCAAAGTGTCATTTTCACAGCACTTTACAAAGGGGATTGATAAGTATCATAAATGGGGGAGTTTCAACTAACTCAGACTAAATTGTGCATTGTTCAAAGTGCTGTGGATAACAAAACACATGTTCTACTTTATAACTAGCAGAAAATGTCCCGATCTTTATTGTGGCTAGTACATGTGTCATTGTTGGACACGAAATAAAGTTGCTTGACTCCAGTTCAAGGCAGAAGAAAGATCAGAAGGCTTTATTTACAATTCATCCAGCTTTTTATAAAAAGCTGTACTAAAAAGGCACACTATTGGTCCACAGAATGAACACATCTCTCCATTGGTTAAGTAACAGAAACAACACCTGGGAGAGCAGTTGTTATGAGAAATATATTGTTTACTTAAAATGTTATGAAAAGAATATAGTTATTTACAGAAACTGTCCTTGAAGAAAAGACTCTCCTGAGAAATCTTCCCTCGGGAAGAAAATCAACTACTGACAGGCTGAAAGACTTTCAGACTCAGAAATATCATGCTCTCGTACATGTTTGACCTCATTAAATGCTTTCTTCTGTGGCTGTTCCTCTACCTCTCTTATGGGCACTGCCATCTTCTGGAGTTGTACCCTCTTGCTAAAACCCTGCGGGCCTTTGGCCCTACCGAGAAAAGAGACTAAAGGCATCCTTCAGTATTGAATCACTGCAACATGGTAGCTATGTAAGCAGTGGTTTCTCAAGCATTCAGAGTTTCATACAGTAGACAATCCTATAATTTACCTAAAAGGATGAACAATCATTGCATCAGCCCTCTTATTAGAGGGTAAAAATGAGCTGAGGCACAGACTTCTTGTCAAACACAGCATAAAAAGGGTCATGGTTTATTCCTCTTCACAGCTTAGCCATCCTAGCTCCAACTATTCACTGACTCTGCTGCAGCAAGTTCCTACTGGAGGTTTCTTGCAGCCTCTGACTGCTTGTTATTTCCTGCTAAACTCTGACTGCAGGTATTGGTTTGTAGACTCCAACTGCAGACTTTTACCCAGCAAGACTGTGACTGAAGGTTCCAACAATAGGCTCTAAATGCAGACCTAGACCGACCTCTCAGCAGTGATTCTCTCTCCCCAGGATCCTGCTTTGTGATTGATTCCCTGCTTCATGATCCTCAAGGTTCCTCCTCCATGATGATCCTCCCCTCAGCAGCTAATCCCCTTTTATCTCACTCGTTCTTATTGGGTACAGCTGTTACTCATCAGGGGGGAGATCATTTGTAGTCCCTTCTCTTACAAACATTGGTCCTTTTTCTTTCATCACCTTGATTTTCAGCATTGCAGTATCTTTCTGTTTATAGATCTGTCTCAGAAAGAGTGGACAGCACATCAGACTAAACTCAAGACCACAAAAGGTGATTGTGAATGTTGAGTCTTAATACCTTATCAGTGATAATGTTGTTTTGGCTGAAAAAGAGTTAGACATCAAAAATTTAGAGAAAATTAGACCTCAGAAGTATAAAACTTTTTGAAGAATGATCTTTCTTAATGAAAATTTTGCATCTCAGCTTCCATGGATTTGTTCTTTTTATAATGCAGAATAAGAAAAAGATATGCAAACATAAGCCAATGAGAGTTTCTGTCTCTAAAGGACTAATTGCAGAGCAAGTCCAAGAGAAGTCATACCAAATCTGAAAATTTTCACGTTATTTTATGTGGTTCATGAAATAAACGATGTTTCAAGCAAAAACAGGAGGCTGTGTATACATATACAATATCTTCAGAGTACACTTTACCTACAGAAAAATAACTGGCATATAATTTTTATGCTCTGGATATTACAACGTATTTATAAGTCCATCCAACTATCAGTGAGTAAACAACTTTCCAGAGCTTCACTTTGGAATGCCTTTTGCTACATCAAAACAAATTTAACATTTACATCACAATTTAATCAATCTATGTAAAAAAAATTTATAATTACATTAAAAATAAATTAAAAATCAAGAATTACCCTGTTCAGTTTAATTTAATGTCTATATAAAGCGCAATTTTAAACCAGCAGTCAAAACAATACATTTTCATAAGGAGTTTTTATCAACCATGTTCAGTCTCAAGTAAATGAATCTCCGGCATCTTGCTGTAAAATTGCACCAAAAGACCAGACGCATTATGAATTCAGTGACAAAACTTGCTTCATTATAATTTATTGCCTATCAGATAGTGGAACCTACTTCGGAAGAAATTTTGGAAAGGCAATCAATTATGGAAGACACCATCTGACAGTCTGAATACTATATACAACATTAGTCTAAATATTATAATGTAAGGACATGAAGTCAATTCTTTTTTCAGAAACCACAAGTTTAAGTCAAAAGCTTTCAAATCTCTGTAGGAATCTGTGATATGCCAAAATGTGTGTGTATATATATGTCACAGAAAAAACCAAACTCTTTTATTTACATATTAGAAAAATTATATAATGTAAAAATCAAATGCAAACAAGGTGGAAATTTAGATAGAGGAAGTCTGAACTATTGTAGTCTCCATGATCTAACAACATCGAGATGAATTTGTTATGACCAGTGGATACAAAGAAAAAAAGTCTATGAAAAATAAGTTGAATTTTTTCACATACTATAGGTAGAGCAAAAAACTTGCACTCCTGGAATCTTGTTGTGCTGGTTTGAAAGCAAAACCAGTGAGAGACTCCAAGACAGAAGTACCATTTAATAAGAGAAAGAAGAGAAGAAGTAAATAAAGTAAAATAAAATAAATTCAATCGTACAAAATACTGACCAGTCAGAATACAACTGACACCCTGTTAGGGTGGTAGTAGCAGTCCAGATGAAATGGTTTTGTCAAAGCAGTGATCCTGTAGAGAAGGTCTGGTAGCTCTTGTCCTCTGGGGATCCAGTGGGGAAAAGGCCTCTTGTGCTGTCCCAAACCCTGGATTATAATCATGTGGGAATGCTTGTCTCCTCCCCCTGGGAGGAGCATCTCACAATGGGCTGATATAATTCTATGAGTCATGTGATGGGTCCTTGATGGCCCATTAAACAGAGACAGCTCCCGGGGGAGTTATCTGTGAGTCATGGGCAAGGCATTGATGAGCCATTAGCAGCAGATAAGGGAAACACTGCCCCACCTGGTTTCAACAGCTCATGAAGATGGGGATAGAATACATACTTTGGGCACATCTTACATTTTAACCTAGAACACTTGTCTACTCTTCCAAACTGTTAAGGCCAATACTGATACTTTTATTTTTCAGACAAGAAATTAAAAAAGAAAAAAAATACTTATTGTATACTCAGGAAGTAATGAAACTCCAGTCTTTGGTTTTCATTGCTAAATAATAATGGGTGCTTCTCTGAAAAAAGGGTTTTTTTCTGCCATAACAGAGAACAAGCTGATAGCTACACTCTAAGAACAAGAGTGTTCTGGATGAGCTCAGAGGGCATACAGGGGGCACAATCAAATAGCAGTCATAATCAGTATTATGATCGTGATAATTCGTGACAATGATAATCCTTTTTATTTTGTAGATTTTTTTCCCATGGATATTTTATCATTTGGGAATAATGTGAACTGAGAAAACTACAAAAACTCTCTGAAAACAAAGGGGAAATTTTAAACCCAAATCAATATTCTTCTCTGTTTGTCATTGCAATTACTTACATTGATTTACTGCATAGAACAGATTTATATTACAAACCAAAGGTGTTTCCAAGGTGATAGTGGTAGTGGTGATGCTAAGGAACTTATCACTGAGTAAGAGAGGGAGTGGTATTAATAGATATGGCCTGTAGGTATATATTTCTATCATGTTTAGAATATATATATATACTTGTATCTTATTTATATAAATACTTTACATGTACATAAACTTGGACATGTTTTCCTTGATTCCTAGATTCTGGAATGATTTAGTGATAGGAGCATTTCTGCTGTCACAAATAAAAGAGTATAGTTTCTAGTACTTAGGCTAGAAGAAGTAAACAGTTGAAAATGGAAACCCTGAAGGCTCAAAACCATTACACAAACAGAGAGAATTGAAAATGTATTTTTAAAATGCATGTTGTTGACAATTCCAACTCCTGTAGTCATATGACCCACATGTCCAGCAGGGATTTTTCACAGAATCCCATTAAAAAGATTCCCCTCTTGGGAACAAAAAGAACATCTAAGGCCTTAGGACAGCAGTAACTCTAATTTGCAATAGAATCTTAGGACATATTCTTATATCTTTCCTTATAAAATATATTGCTAGCACTCCAGAAGTAATAAACCTACCTAAACCAGACTGTAAGAGCAATAGATGTGTTATTTAGACTGAATTGAATTTATGCTGGCAAGTGTGGTCATGCAGATTTTTATAATGAAAAGTTAAATTTTTCAACTTCTTGAGCAACAGTTATGATAGTATATGCTGTGGTCTGTCACAGGCTTATATGCTACTTAAACTGCACATTCTATGAACCTCTACAGTACAGAAACATGCTTAACCTCTGAGGAAATTACTCCTTTATGTAAATAAATAAAGACATAAATAAATATATGCCTATACACACAGAATTAGACAGTATGTGTGTGTATGTAATTGTACTTTTTTATTTGACACTGATTTTCTTAAGAGATTTATTTGATCAAATACTGTTCCGAAAATGCTTACTCTACAGATTATTTTTTAAGAGAATTGTTTCTTTCACTCTCTCATGTTGTCAAATATAACTTGAACAACTAATAACTGAGCAACAAACTCATTGAAAGGAAAAAAAAAAGAGGATTTGGCATTGCATAAAGTCCAGGAAAACATCACTTTTCATGCTAAATATAGAAATTGGTGGGAAATAACATTGCTGTAATGTGTACCAAGGTGTGGCTTTGTCAGCTCAACATTTTAGCGCTTCATCAGAGTGAGGTGGGTGTTGGCACACAGTGGAGTTTCTTTGAAGATAGATAGCTGCTTCATCTCTCAGCTTCTGGAAACTTTTTGGGTTTTAGCAAGTGGAAAACAAAACAGCAGTTTTGTGATTCTTCAATGGAAAATTGTAACAAGGAACTCATTGCAAATATAAGTTTTGGGGTTAATGTGCATCACAAAGTACATCACAAAATAGTGCTCAATCAATTCTTTTTGATCTACATTAGCCTAGCAATGCTAAATTCTAATGAAAATCCAAGCATCTTTTTATTTTTATTCAGATCAGGAGATAGAGCCAAAATAAGAACCAAAGGCAGGGAAGACTTATAGGAAGGTAAGAATTAATCCAACATGAGGTGCCGAAGGTACCTCACTCTTTAGACTGCTTGCACAGGTGTGTTCAGAAGTGGGATTGGGTCTTTTTGAGACAAAAGAAGTATTGCAGCAGGAAATTCAGGCCACTGAATGGAAACCAGGCAGAAGCAGCAATGGCAAAGTCCCACAGATGGGGCCAGCCCAGCCACTGGTCATGGTCTCAGCATGTCCTGCCTTGGCAGGAACAGTAACTTCAGCCAGCATCTGATAGAGCAGCAGGTTACTGAGGGGAATCAGTACAGCAGCAGATGTGTGTTAGGAGAGACCTGGCAGGCTATATGTGATTCAAAAACTGGCAGGAAAATTCACTGAACAGAGCCAGGACTTTGCCTGGGAAACCATTGAAAAGATAAAGAGGAAAGGGCTTATATCCAGGCTGTATAGTCAGATTTGAACTGTCGAGTTTTCTTTACTCTCTGTGATCATAATTGAACACAATGACTACTAATAAATTAGTAGTGAAAGGGAATCTCTTGCACATATAACAGACTCTCTGGCCCTCTTAATTTGAAAAAAAAATTGGTATCCTGTAGATAAACATACATATATTTTTAATGCTTGGTAAAAATTTTTAATTTCCAAAGGTATTTCTCACTGTTATAGGGGAAATGTTTTTGTCCTAGGGTGCTAGAAATAAAAGCAACTTTTGTGAAGAAGAAACACCGTTAAACAGACTGCTACCCCTCTTACCCTTTCTCAGCTTACCTAACTACTTGTCCTACAACATTGCACTCTCTCTTTAGTGATTGCTTTTCCTCATGGGGTCTGTACATATCTGATATTTACTGTCATACTGACTAAAATTAATTTCCCAGAAATTTGCAAAGCAATCATATTCCTAACATTTGCTAAAGAGATCAGAATATGCAAGCCATACAAACAGAATGTAATTAAAAATTGTCTTGGGAAGATTCTTTTGGTATCCCCCTCTCTACAGACCAAGATTATTTTTTTATTTCAAAGCCTCAGCTGATCTTTCTGTAGTTTGTATCGTCCTAAAGAAGAATAGATTAAAGGGTCCATTGAAGAAATTTTGAGTTGAAAATAAATAAAAACATTTGGTTTCCAGACAGATAACCACATTAATCTTACTCTAAGGGTAACAGATGCCTTATCTCAAGGTCATGATTTAGCCTTTTGATAATATAGGATAACTCTTTTCTACTATCTTGTCATATTATAAAATGTAAATTAAAGTCTATAAAATATAAGTCATACGCTGTAAATAGAAAATACTGTAAATAGAAAAATAGAAAGTACCCTATAGTGTTTTTTTCTTTTTTTTTTTTCTTCCTTTTTTCTATCAGAAATCATTTTGCCTGAAGTCAGCTGCTCCTCATTCAGAAGCTTGCAATGTACACCTTGGTAATGAAACTTGTTAACTCATTGGAAAGACACCCTAATTTACAATTTTTAAACATGATCATAGTGATATCTTAGACACTCTCAAGTATCCAGTTTTGCCTTTGACTGCTGCTAGACAGACAGGGTGAATATTTTTCAGCCCACTGTCATATCCACCAACAGCAAGGAAATGTCTTGAATAGCCTCAGCTGTCTCTGGTCATATTAGTTTTAAACAGAAAAATCTACTTCTTTGTGTCTGCTAGGGGGTAATTTGATTACTGTATAAGATCAAGTGTTTCAGAAAAAAAAATTTAAAAATTATACATACATACATAATCTTTCTTTTTTGCTGAAGTATGTCCCTCTGCAAACCAAAAAGATAATTTGGAGAAAACTAACTCTAGTTGGAAAGATTATCTTTTTTCCACCTTCATAAAGACAATTAATTTCTCAAGGTGTGACTCAGTAAAAGAGAGAGACTTTTTGTATTATTATTTTATTTTTGCCAGACATTTCATGAAATGTATAGGGTTACTTATTTCCTATTCCCCAGTCCTGGTCAGAGAAAAACAGGAAACCTACAGGTTTATCTCCTGTGGTGTAGGTATTTTCTACAAAGGCATTTATGAAGAATTTGAAGAAATTGAATCTAGGAACATGGATAGTTTAGACGTTGAAACTCACTCGTATGCCTCTACCTTTGTGGTCATGTGTCAGTGATCATTGTAGCGGTCGTTCCTTTGTTAAGCCTATTTAATATGGCTATTTTTATTTCTCTTATCTAAACAGAACCTATCAATTTCACTTTTTTTTATTAAACAGGTTACTGTAAAATCAGCATTGTTGTCCTATCACTCTGCAAAGATACTGCATGCTCAAATACTGTATTTTTACATATAGTGTATTATAGTTTAGTACAGTAATTTCCTCTATGAATTAATCTGGTGTCCTTGAAAGTTTTTACACAATTTTTGCATTCCATGAAACGAGAGAATTTTACTTCCCCTTTCTTAGTTTCTGTTCTATAAGATAATGAAATGTGAGGGAGTCTTATCAGAGAACTAAAAAGGCAAATATTTCATTAAAAAAAAAAATTACAGTATCCTCCTTGATGCACTTAATGCTAGGACATTTTTCATGGAAACAATGCATTTTGATAACTGAATTATTCCATAAAGATTGTTATTTGGATCATGCTTTCTACTTTCAAAGTCAGGCTTCTACCAGGATCTGCAAAGTTAAATTTGCTTTCAAGTCACTGTTTTTTGCAGTTAGAAGTTATAAACAAGACAGCAGGGTTGTTCAGGCTTCTGTTTTCAAAATCAATCATAAATACATACATTCACTTACAGATATCATTATTTTCTCATCTAAATATTTTTGATATCGTAATAATAAATAGAAAATCATAAACCAATATAATTTGTGTTTGAAAAGAACTTGGACTTACATTGAAGACCGACTTTATTTTTGTTTTGGCTTAAATCTAATTTTTTAAGGTATGTTAATTTACACTAAGCAACATAAAACATGTCATGTTGATATTCCTTCATAACTGTATTTTTGAAGATAGATAGATAGATAAATAGATAGATAGATGGATAGATAGATAGATAGATACACACATACATACATACCAAATGTGTCTATTCACTCAATATATGTCCTCGATTACATCACTTTAAATGATGTTTTAAAATTAAAATTAAAATAAATATATTTTTTAAAATATATTTTTTAAAAGTCTGTATTTTTAAACTCACTGAATCAGTTTAGTTTTGTTTCTTTGCAAATCTACCTTATTGTTTGGTGAGTATCCAATATGCTCAAGGAAGTGTTTGATTAGCTTTCAAAATAAATATTAATTATAGAATGAAGCTCTCATTTTCTCTAAATAGGAGTTTTGATATGCTGTATATAAAGCTATTGTTACAGACTAAATGTGAGTACTTTGTTCCTTAAGTTAGTCTGATAATTTCCCAAGGAAACGTTTTACAGTTCACTAGAGGAAAAGCTTTATTAACATTTTACCTGCTTCTGACAGAAAGCTGTCTTCTCATTCATATTTAGCCTATACATTACATGACCTTGTATGACACTGATCACTTAAATTGCAAAAATATCTTAGGGAAATAAGGTAAAAAAGATCTGGAAAATATACATAGACCATATTTCCAGTTGACTGCAAAGTATTCAAACACAAGACACATTTAGCTGTATTTCTATCATCTACTCTCAACTATTCATGCTGTGAAACTGGATCCAGGGCTATTTATTTATGAAAACTTAAGCCACCTGAAACTAAATGGATGTATGAAATTGTAACTAAATGTTCTTTCTCTGTCTATATTTGTCAAACATTTACCTTTGATACTCCATTTCTTTTCAAACTGGAAAAATGGTTGTGGCAAAGAAGACACCTAAGAGACAGAATTTTGGAAAGCAGTTGGCTCTAGTTGTACGGTACTAATTAGCTGCACAGTTCCACATCATCTTTTTGAAAAGCAAAGTATCTGACTCATAGTAATACTGCAGCATTTTATTCATTCATTCATTCATTCATTCATTCGTTCATTCATTCATTCATTCATTCATTCATTCATTCAAAAAGTGAAGGGAAAACAACAAAGAGAAAATATAAATTTTAATTAATATATATACACATACAGAACAGGTAAAAGAATGACAGGGAAAGGTGTTTCTGTGAGAGATATTTTTTTTTAATATATTCAGTCTTTTATTTGGATAAGTATCTTCATTTATTTCCAACTTCATTTATTTCCAACTTGATGGTCAGTTAGTTGATAATGAGTGATTCAGAACTATTATCTGTGATACGTGGAATGTCAAAAGCTACTAAAATCCTCCCTTGCTGTTTTGTTATGATTCAGATTGTTCATACCACAGGTGCCAATCTAGTCAAACTGCTTCTTGTTTTGAGTCAGCCTGGGTTTTTAATACTTCTTTAATACTTCAAAACAATATAAGTAATACGAACTGAGACGATGAGGCATAAAAGATGTCTCTGTTATAAATATCAGATCAATCAAATTTTTGAATAAAATGATTTATTGGAAGTTTGACAGAAATAGAAAAATAAAAGCCACAATCAAAAGGGAAACAGTTCTGAGCTCAGGGTCAGAACTGGGTGAACAGGGATCTGGCCTCTAGCAGCGTCTCCCCCAGTTCACAAAGTCTGTTTCTGAGACAATGATTTTTATACAGTTTTTGGCCGAAACTCCCAATGTTGAAATTCTCTTGTCTTTTTCTATATTCATAGAGGTTTCTTCTCTGTATCTTATTTACTGAATGGTTTTCCAGGAACAAACAGAAGCTGCAATCTGATTTTCGGGAAGCCAGTATTCGGATGCATGCACCTGGCCAGTGCTGATAAGATCCATATCAGGGTGGATGGACCTTCGATGGGTGTCGATTGCTGGGTGGTTGGTTGTGCTGTCTTCTTTTGAGAGCACGTTTCCCTTCTAGGCAGTCCATTGTTTCTCCCTTGATTGGACTGAGGTATCCTCCCTCGCCTTTGTTGGAGCATGCCGTTGCAGTAGGCCTTTGTCAGGACATGTTCCAATTGCCAGTTGTTTTTGGTCAGGGTGGTTTTATATTGCTTTATTTCTCATAACATAAACTTTATTATTGTACATGTGGCATTTTAAGGGTGCATTAACATGAATTACCTTGATGTATTTATAACATCTCTCATAAAACTGTAAAAGGTAGTATTCCTTTCCTCCTTTTGATGAAGTATATATTATATTTATTAATATATTTTATTTTTTCAGATAGACTGTTGGGAAAACAGCCTTGATTCAGTACTTTGTTTTTAATATTTCCTTTATTACAACCATTGCTTTGAATTTTCTGGCAACTTCAAGTATACACTAGCTGTCTACATCATATTCAAAAGATTTTTGTCACCAGCACCAAGATTCTTCTGTTCTCCTGCTCTCAGCAATAACTTTGATAGCAAGAAGATTCAGTGTGCCTTTTCCTCTGGCCAAGTTCTTCACCATCTTGTCTAACAATGCATCAATCTCTTTCATAAAGAGTGCATTTATTACAGAGTGGTTCAGAATTAAGAGCATAAACCCAGCTAAAATTCCATAGAGTGCCCTAACGTTTTTTGAGAAATGCATAGGAACATGTCTGAATATTACAGGTACATCCTAGGGTGCAAAAAGTTTGAACAACTTTCTATCATTTTTTTAAAATTTTTTTTAAGCTTTATCATATAAACAAGGTAAGTTCTCCATTTTATCAAATTACAATTCCAATGGCATTTTAAAGCTTTGGAAATAAATGTTTTCCCTAATCTCTAGCTTTTCTCTGTTTTTATCAATTATGTATGGATCTTACTCTCTGATGATGAAGTGATGTGAAACATCAAACTAAGTTTTTATTGTGCTAATGAGATGGAACTATCTGACATCTAATGACTTCTATGTCTCCTTGAATTATTCTATATCTCACTTTGTGTACAGATAATTTAGATGACTGATAATCATTCTTTGTGATTTTTGCATTACAAAAAACCCCTCCTCTCCTTTTGTCTGTAAGAATAAGCCGATCATGGAATTTTGTAAAAACCTTTCTATTTTAACCTATGTTAGAGAATGTATTAACTTTTGGAATTCATGTATAGCTTGAGTGCCATTCAAATTAGACTTCAAGTATGCTACCATTGTACAACTGACAATAGTGTTCATTACTAAATGTATTTAATCACAAAAAAGAAATAGTTGAAAGAATTAAAAATTTAGGCATAATTTTCCATGGTATTTTACATGTTTAAGAATGTTCCTTATACATTGAAATTTATCTCAAATGAGCCAGGAACACAGACTGAAGTGTTTCATATTGGGTAACCTGCTTGATTTTGTCCCAGTAAGGTGGTAAACACCATGCTGAAGAAAGGTGGTAGCTGCTCAAAGGAAAAGATGAAAAAATAACAGATTTGAACTAGAGACAAGGGGATGGACCAGTTTTGTTCCCATCAGAAATAACATAATAACTATAATTGACACAGGCTTCCTGAAGCTGGGTTCATATCACCCAATTTTCACATGGGTAAAATTTGAGCTAGTTGCTTAGGTGCCTTTTAACACAAATAAATTAGTACTTGCAATGGCTCTTTACAAAAATATATTAAGAAGGAAAGAATTGCCCTTTGGAAAGACTTGTTTCCCTTCACTGACTGAAACAAGAGACCAGACAAATGGATGCCTTTAGGTGACTGATTGTAAGTTTAGGTTAGGTAAACAAAAAGAAGACAAAAGAATTCTGAGAAACTCAGAAAAAAAGGGAAGATTAAGAGGCGTGATTAAAAATTAAAATTTAAAAAAAGGAAAAACGTGTCCAAATCAATGGCAAGAAATGTAATTCTATGCATGCTAGAAAGTGGGTGTCAATAAAATTAGAAGATTCTGAGGAATGAGAAAAGAGGTAGCAATGATACTGTCAGTATTTCACTCTCTGAAGTCTTCATTCTCGTTAAGTGAGCTACTTTGCATAACAGCACAGCTTCCCTCAAATGGAATAGGAATATGAATACAGGCCATGCTCTTTTCAAACAACTGCTGCAGAAGTAAGGAATTCTGCCAAGCGCCATACATTTAAACCACTATTTACATTAACATGACAATGATGATACTTCATAACAATCTTTTGTTCTTATCAAACCATTCTGCTACTTGAGTATTAGAAAGGTTCACAGCTGTTAATAAAGGGAAATGAGTTTGGTTTGCTGTTGTTGGTTTTGGTTTGGCTTTTTTTGTTCTTCATTCTGTTTTATTTATCAATATAAATTTATATTTTTATTGAGGAAGAAATCTTTCAGTTAATACATTCATGATTAAAATTGGGTTTGATTTTTCTCAAAACAGTATGTTGTATAAGTAAACTTACAATGTCTTTTTTTGTGGTTTTAGTTATTTATTGAAAAGTGCCTAAAATCTTTTATATAGTCCAAAGTCAGTGTCTTCAAGGACTCTGGATTCTCTGAGTGCTTAGACCAATAAACAAGGAGATCTTCTCCAGTATGCTGTTAAACTGCTAATCAGTAACATTTCTCCACTTGCATTGGAAATTTATCAATTGGTTTGAACACTTATTACACAGACAGAAGAGTAAAAGCTCTTCTAAGATTTTCCAGAAAGTTTGAGTTAAAAAAACTCTTTTGATTTATATTCAATTAAATAAAAAATCACATATGCTCACACACACACACAAAAGGAAAGAATTAATAAAAACAAAGCCCTGGTATTTTCAAGTAATCAGTGTTGTGTTCAATAATTCAATAGTTCAATAGTGCAATAATTTTTTTCTTGACCAGGGCCTGTGGGAAGTGTGAAGACTGTCTGGCCACTTCTTATCTAAAGTAACTCCTTACCACTGCAGACTCTGCAAGTGCTTGTGGCAGTTCGTATTCCCCTCTTCCAAAGGCATGTAGCAGTTTAACTGCTTGAGGACTCTGGTGGTTTGAATGCTTTATTGGCTTAGAGATGGAATCAGAAATAAGTTATGGTCTTCCTTCTTTGTTTTGACCCTAAGACTGGCAGGGTCAAATGAAGGAGTAGACATGGTCAGGCAACTGGAAAGGATTCAGTGATCAGAAGGTTCCTGTCTCCAAAATATACTTTCCCAGGAGGGCATTCCAGAATGTACCTTGAAGGACGGTCTTTTAATTATCACTCAAAATGAAATTATATAACATCCATTTTGTGTTATAATAATATAATAAATAATAAAATCATAACAATATTTAGTGACTAATGTTTTTTGAGATAAACATTATTTCCATATCAAATTAAAATGCCATATATTTTAATTTCATAAAGTACAAAGCTCCATTCATGTCTTTACCTTCTAGACATCAGATTTTAGTACCTAGAGAGTTGATTTCCTACCTTTCTGATGTATAACCAAAATGTGATGTTCTACAAGGTTTTTTTATAAAGATACTGAATGAGAAGGAATTACTGTGTGAAGTATGTTTCCCTGTATTTTAAAAAGAGTATTACAGATTGGTGCATCACTTCTTCACCTGATTTTGATTTTAAATACTTTGGAAGGCGATTATTCATAATTCTTCCTTACTTTTTCATTTTGCCATATTGGTGGTCTTTCTGCAGCTATTTTTGAAATCCAGCTCATGTAAGGAAAAATGCAGCTTATTATACAAAATGTTCAAGTTTCTAATTAGGAAAAAGGAATTACAGTTATAGTACATCCCCAGATTGTATTAATATTTAATTTCTTAGCTTTCTACATCAAGGATTAATCAGAGTAAAACTTGTTCTGAATACTAATAAATCAAAAGAAGAAATATTGCAAAGGTATTTCTAAATTACTTGCAATGGTTATAATGACAGGCAACGCCTCCCCAAAAACTAGTGTATCATGACTGTATGCAAAATAAATATTTTTGATTTTTAAAACAGTCTTTGTATTGCAACATTTTAGACTGTATCTATGAAAGAAACATATTTTTAAATTATTTTTTATCCTCTAGTTGTTATGGCCAACTACATACAACAGAAATGTCTTCACTTTTATTTCTTAATAATTATGCTGGCAAAAATCCTGAGAGAGCAAAATTTCCCTTACTATGACTTCAACAAAGTAGACATGGTCATAGAAATTTTCCAATTTATAGAATTCAATTATTGCATTGAGAATATTTGATTCTGATCAGTGGGCAATGAAATCCATGAACATGTCTCTCAGGTATGATTTTTCTCACTGTCACCTCACCTCTCTCTCTTAGAAGACATCCTGGAAGTCTGGTTAGACTGGCTTGAGCTTCTAGTTTTAATAAATTTATATGCAGCTTTTATGTTTCAGAGAAGCTTGGGTAGCACAATTCTTTGTTGCTCCAGAAACACAAAGAACTAGATTCTACTTGTAATTAACTAGTTGAGAATTCACTCATTTAAAATTCATGTCAAGCTGACATTCTGTAATGAATCTTCGTTCAGTGTGAGGATTTGGGAGAGGTGTAGTCAAGGTGATATAATTTATAGGTGCTTAATTTAATTCAGTGGCAGCAAATCTGTCATCTCCCCATGGTATCTTTCAGCCTAAGACCTGAACTTTAAAAGAAGTTAAAAAATTTTGTTTTCTTTTGGTTAGGTTCAATTATTTGTGTCCTCTCCTTCAGTTTTCATTGTTACAAGCTTTAAGGTGTTCCCTATGTAGACAGAATATTCGAAGAAGAGACTTAACAAAAAGCTTTGTCACTGCAGAAACAGAAAAATATCTTTAGTTTTATCCTCATCTGCTTTAAATGTACCAGATAACTGCTGCCTAACTGTTGGACATCCATTACTAAGTGTCCTAAATTTCAAAGCTCTTTTTATTTCACTGCTGCAATTTAAATTAAACAAAGGTTATGTCCATTCATACACAGGTTAGAAAAGTCTAGGCATATATATCAGAACAGAGGAACTAAGGAGGAACACAATTTAGCAGATCAGCTTGATGAAACAGCAGTCGTGAAAATTGGTTCAACATACAGATTATTCAGTTTTCTGATAAGAAAAAAACCCAACACATAGAAGTGTTGATTTTATAAAAAACACCAAAAGTTAAATAGTAAGCCTAACAGTACTGACTTTATCAGCAAAAGAAAGGTAGACAGAATCGATAGATGAAGAAATTTTTTTATTAGATTGTTCCTATTACAAACTCAAATGCTGTGAAATCTTTTTTATATCTTTTCATATTAGTATTTTGATTCAGGAAAAAGCAAGAAGGAGTGGAAAAGTCACATATAACATTGCAGAACCAAGGATTCTGCAAGTCCAGGGACTAACACAGTGTGTAGCGTGGATGAAAAAAACCCCATTTCCTGCAATGTTTTAAACAAATACTCAAAACATATAATTAAATTATATTTAGCACAATCATCTCAATCTGAGAAGTTAAAGAATAATATTGCCAACTACTGAGACAAGATACTGTCTAAAGGAGAAGATTAGTGACTTGTCCTCAAACTCAATGTTAGGATATGTATTTTTATGGTGTTGTGTTGAAATATTGTGAAAAATTTCTGTTATCAGTGTTCTGTGCCCAACCAAGCTGCTCTAAAAGACCAGGTCTTTGGAGGTGGGTTGATACATATGTTTGGAGGTGAGTTCTACAGGAATAACTCTGTTCATCTTGGCAATAAATTATGCACAGCACACCACAGGACTTTCTTGCATTAATAGTGACTCAAATCAGAGGTGAGGATATTTGATTACAAAATAATCTAATGTTATTTGGATTGTTATTATCAATATTGCAGGTTTTGAGCACAGAAAGTTACCTTTAATTCATAGTTCCAATACTGTCAGTATGTTAACTGTAATTTGTAATTTGCTTGTTTGTTTGTTTGGCAAAAATAAGCCAATTTATCTCAATTTCTGCAGATTTGAGACATTGATAAATGCAAATAACCTTGGAGTTTTAGCATCAGGTTCTGGGAGATTGTGTTGATTAAGTTTCTTTTTGTTCTTTCATTAATAGAACTTCAGATACTCTGGATTTTTCCTTCTATCAAGGCACAATTTTCTAACTGCACTGAATTTAGCCTTCAGAAGCGTATATAACTATGCAAAAGATGGAAAGACAAGGCCCTGGAGTCTGTTCTCTCTGTACTTGGAGAAATTATTGCATATAAATGGCTGAGTTGGACAGAAAAAAAATATCACTATATAGTTTATTGGTTAACTCTTCACAGTTTCATATATTTTAAGACCAGAAGTTTCATTAGATCATCTAGTTTAACCTCCTACATCATGAAGAATTTTATCCATTTATTTGCACATTGAGCTCAATAACTTATTTCATTCAACCTATATTTCAAAAGGGCATTTATCTAGATGTAAAGATGTGAACAGTTCAGTACTTTCCATATAAATCTTTCACAATTTTTACTATTAATGACTACTATTATTTCCACACCTATCCATATCCTTTTTAGTCTTTTTTGTAGTTGAAAGTAATCTTTTATTGATGTTACTCCACTGCTTTCTGTTATTTATTGTTAAAAAAGGACTCAATTAATGCTTCATACTTTCTTTCTTTTAAGGTATTTATAAATAATTATCAATTTACCTCCAAACCTTCTTTTTCTGTTAATAATTTGACTGAGATTTTTTGTAGTTCTATCAACTTTTTTCACTGTCTCACCTAGTAGGTTTCTTACTGATATATTAGAGAACTAGAGCACATTAAAAACAACAAAAAAAAAAGTCAAGAATAAAGGAACTATTACTCACTAAAGGAGTATTATTGCTTGGAAAAATGAATGCTTGAAGATCTTGAAAACATAAACTGAAAGAAAACCCCCAAAATGTTGCTTTTGAGTTTTCAAATGATTTTCATCTTCATTAGAATTAGGAAAGTTCTGCTGAGATAATAGTAGTGTGCCAAAGAATTTTCTGGTATGTCAAGGGGAGTTTTGAACATTTGCTCTAAGAAATGAAGATAATTGTATTTCACTGTTATGACAAGATGTCACAAAGCATGGAAAAATTTCTGGCGATTAGGGGAAGACAAGTCCATGAAGCAAGCCCATGTATTTGTCCTTTCCTCCTCTCCACTAATGTGGCTGAAGTTTTATAGCATTTAAAATAGTAAAAAAAAAAACCCAAACAACTGAATTAATATACTTTTATCAGACACTGAACTCTGCAAGGTGTGACTTGTAATGGACAAATTAACTATTTCGCTTCCAAACAGCTCCATAAATAAAGCTTATTTATTCATTTTAAGTGTCCTGTTGCAAAAGAACATTAGAAGATTCAGAAACTCACATTATTTAGTCGAATAACATAACATCAGCATTTATTCCCATGTTGTTATCTATAGGGATGACCTCTGATATCTCTTTGTAAGCTCTCAGCCAAAGTAAAAAAACTGATTAAAATGTTAAGAGTATTTCTGCCCATAACTCACTGCCTACTACAGTTCCATTGTATCCTGATACATTACAGATGACTTCAGAGAAACCAGCTTTATTTATTTGTCTATTTATTTACTAATTTATCCTTCTTCAACTGGTTGCCTAACAGCTTGCTGAAAAGGAGGAATTATGCTTTGGTATCTCTTCATGTAGAGTGCCTATACCCAGAAATGACTAATTTCATCTTTAGAATATTACTGGGTGTTTTTTTTAGTTTTGACCATGCAGATCTATGTGCATTTTTAAAGCTGTATTCTTGAGCTATGGACCAGAAAAACAATTTTTCATAGCACCTTTCAAGTTTCTTTATTGAGGCCTGTTTTCAAAGGCATACTGAAGATGTCTTACTGGTGGATGCATGTGAAAATATTTCAGCATAAGTGAATTTAGATTTCTCTCCTGTTTTTATCCTTGATGCATAAAATAACTTCTGGATTTTTAAAATTCTTCTAGTTACTCATTTAAACTACTGTTGTGACAATATGTACTTATGTTGAGATCTCTCACTTAGCCGTTGCTAAGTTAGAAAAAGGTATTGTTTTGGGTAAAACAAGCAAACAAACAATGAAAAGGAGATCACTTCCTGTAACAAACTTTAAATCCTTATAGCTATTTTATTCTGCACATGTTTAAAGATTCAAAGTTCATCTTAATGTCAACTCTGCCTATTTTTACCTGTGGATGATAAAGAAAAAAGTCTTCTTATATCGTAACCACCTAATTAGGCATGGATTTTTTTAAAAAAATATGGTAGACCCATTCACTATCATTTAGGAGTATTTCCTCTCTTTAGTATAATTTAATTTGACATCCAGGTAAGTCAGTGTCAAACTATAAAAGTCAATTTGAAAAAAAAAAAAATCTAACCTGACGTGTGGACAGTACCTTAGTTGCAGCTAAAGGGTCTTGCTTGTCCATTACCATTTTGTAGCTTGACTTTTGAATACATGAGTTGTCTTACCAAATTTGTTTCTCATGTTTGTGTCACATTGAATGTTTAAAGGTGATAAATTGTCAGAATTTTATAATTGTAATAACTCTAAAAATGTTGGGGTTTTTTGTAAATCTTGGATCTATAAAAATATAGAACCAATTAAAATTTATATATTAAGAGCAGGATTTTCAAAATGTTTTGACTGCTTTATTTGAAATAGCTTGCAAACTCAGTGATTATTTTCAGTTTAAGATACTACTACTCACAATTTTAACACAAGGTTCATGGTAATGCTTTGGGTTTTTTTAATGTTGTGGCACTAGCGGTTACAACATTGACTTATTTTAAAAATAGACTGTGCCTGATTACTTGATTTATTTTTTTCATTGTCAGCTGATTGTTTTGTCTAGAAAACCTCTCTGAACTTCATTAAACATGTCTGAGGAGTGTCACAAAAGAAAAAAACTTGAGGAAAAAATGTTTTACATAAAGGTTATGCAAAACTGCGAAAAACTATTGTGCTGGGAATTTATCAGTGAAACTTGGCATGTACGGGTGCTGATGCCATACTTAATACTTTAAGTAAGGGACTAGATTGAAAACATTGATATCTTGACATTTTCAGAGAACACATGTTTTGATAAAGCATTGTTTGAGATAGAAAAACATTCCAGTGTCTATAGAAATGACATTAAAATTGAAGAGATTTTATGCTAGGTCATAAGATGGGCTCTAAGATTTTGTTCTGAGGGTCTCTAAGAAAGACCATTTTTGGTTGGAAACAAAACAAATATTGGCTGGTGTAGTTTTCAAAAGGTGACAGGAATAAAAAAATCCCATAAAAATGAAAAAGCTTATAAAGAAGCTATATGTAGCCACAAAAATCTCTATAAGAGAATGTAAGAAAAGAAACAAAAACTAAAAAAATGTTCTGTAAAGAATAGTGATTCTCAAGGCAGGAGAAGATAGCAAAAAGGCAGTAAGATAGCAAAAAAAGGCACTGAAGTGACATCAAACAGGCCCCATAGTGCAGGCCTAAGATGGTACTGTGACCAACTGGCTTGCTCAACCTTCCTCCTGGACAGCACAAGACAGCAAAGTTGTATAGCTTGAATATTTCCTGTATGTCTGTGATTAAAGTGTTTTGGTATCTAAGTCTATTTGATTGCTGCACTCTCATTTTGGTTTGGAACCATGGTTTCTTACAATAAAGGAATACTCTCTGAATAAGTTTCATTCAATTTTCTTTTCCAGGGCTGTTCAGCTCCTTGCCTCCAATTTGTTCATAGTCAATGTGTTACAGAGTTCAGCTTAAATCCTTGGCCTTAGACAAGGCACAGTAAATAAGCTCTTTTTTGTTTTGTTTTGTTTTAAAGAGTATATTTCACTTTGTCTAATAATATCCTCTTAAACTTTCATATTGTATTAATAAGAGACTGTAGGAAGCTTTTGGACAAAGAAATGATCATTTAGTCTGATCAATGTTCACATTGTACTCTTTAGTATTGTAAAATATTTCTCTGAATTGTTTAATCTAATTTTCTGTTTTGAAATATTGAAGTGTTAGAGCAATAAAGAAGTCTTACATATCTACAAAACATTGTATAGTACTGCAATATGTTTATGTCCATATCTTGAGTCTTGACACTCTTACAGCTCTTGGTTCCTCTCCAAATTCTGTGCAGGAGTCTTCTAATTTGTTTCCATCATCCATGGAGTGACAGTGACAAGACAGAAAAAACATCTGTGTTTAAGAATGGCAGTTTTCTAGACTTCTGTTTTGTGAATGCTAATAGCAGTGTAATTTCACACTGTTGGTATACTAGAATATAGTAGTGAGACCTGAAATTTCCCAAATTGGTATTAACAGTTGGCAGAAACACCACAGAATGTAATTTGGAATTGAAGAATGGAAACTAAAGCAATACAAGCATACATATTAACAATTCTAACAATGTAAAGGATTTGACATTTGATAAGAGGTGAAGAACTGTTGTAATACATATACTGATAACATGAGAACCTTGAAAAATTTATGTGTACATAAATTTTATTCTGATTAAAACCTATTTGGAAAGTCTTAATTTATTTAGGATTTTCTTATCTTGATGCTTAGTTGAGAAGAAAAAATTATCTACAAAAGTTACAAGAACATGTTTTAAAAGCTCCTTGAAAGAAGATGTGGAGCATGCTTTTGATTAGCTGAACAGAAAATAGGATCTGGTCAAAGTGGAAACCCCTCTGGGACAGAAGGTCTAAAAGGGTGGAGTGATTGTTGACAATAGAAAGTAGAAAGCTTGGAAGGATGACAAATAGATATATTTAATCTGGGAAGGTAAGAGCAGAGAAGAAAGGGAATTTCATTTCAGAGGCTTTTAAGAGCACAAAGAATGAGTGAGATGCAGGACAAACGATTATTGGTTTTGGTAGCAGCAATACGAAAAATGACATGAAAAATGAAGGCTGGGGACTGAAAAAATATATATAAAATAAACACAGACAGAAAAATTCCATTTGAAGTACAGTAGGAGAGATTTGATTTTACTGGGTTCCAAGGCAAGAAGGTAAGACAGTGTTTTACACATCACTACCCCAAGGTCTAACTCCCAGACAGTGCAGAGCCTTAACGTGTTTTCAGCACACATTTTATGGATACAAGGACTTCTGTAAGTCAAGGATAATTGTGCTATTAAAGGGTCCATGCTTTGTCTATGTTTATGGAGCATAGGGGTTTCTTTGTTAAGAGTGGAATTAAAATTAACTGTATTTCATCATTTTTATCAGAAACAGAGGTGTCTTTACTAGAATATTTTTATCAGAGTTAATAGAAATTAGATATATATTTAGAAGAGAAAATAGTAGACCAAAATATTTTCCTTGTAAAATTCTTCTAAGGCTCTGAAGACCTTCTGTGTGGAGTATGGGTGGGTGTTTGTGTCTGACTCTGAGGAACAGTTTCATTTTGTAACAATCAGTGATTTGTTCCCAGTGCAGAACAAGCTGAAGAGAGAAAGTCATTCAGTTTAAAATTCTGGAGAACAATGAGAACAAATGAGAAGTAATTCTTATTTTATTTTATAGTTTGTCAAATATTATTAAGATAAAGGATTAGAACTTTTTAGAATCAGATAAAGTTGGTTCTTTTCTCTTAAGAGGTTACTGTTCAGATTGTTTTAACCCTCAGGGATTTTACAACTACTCATAAACCTGAAAACTTAAACTCTGATTATTAAATTCACACTTTCCTGGCCCTTGTATAGAAAAGAGATTGTAGAGGAACTACTAACTTTAAAACCAGCATAGATAAATGAAAAGGGAAACACAGGGCAAACAGGCAAGTAAACATCATTAATCTTTAACTAATACTTCTTGTAAGCCAAGGATTAAATTGAAATGAGAAGTCTAAAAAAAATTCTTTCCAGAAGATGGCACTCTTATGCTTTGTATTTTTGGAGTATAACTTCAGTCACTATCCACAACTGTATATGCATTCCCTTATTTGTCTAAGCTATTTAATTATTTATCTGTACACAAAAGGAAGGGTAACACATAAAACAGAGTAATCTTTATACAGCCTTTGCTTCAAGAAACAGTATTTATTTTGTCAGCAAGAAGCATCACTAATTGAAACAAATCATTGTCTTTAACTAAAAATTATGCATGGATCTAAATACGTTGTTTAATTTGAAAAAGAAAAAGCAGCTCTTACTCCCTCTCCTAAACTGATAAGTTTATTACTTCTCTCTTGAAGGTAGCACACAAAAGTAGAGAAAAATATTGACAGTTGGAATGATAAAGAAACAGTTGCAGCCTTTGAATAGTTCAAAATAAAGTAGCATAGAAGGAAGATGGTTATAATTATGCAATAAATAACACTCCTGAGAGTGATGAACCGTGAATAGAAGTTTCATTTCTTCTTCATTAATATAAATTTCATCACTCAGTTCAGGCTTACTTCCCTAAACAACCGTATTTATTATTTTCAATTATGATAATTTTTTATTTTACTTTCCAATATGATACATATTTTCAGAATTAAAAGAATTGTATCTGAAAAATCTTTTCCGAAGATTTTCAAAAATACATAATGTAAAATTCTTAAAGTGTTTACTCTAAAGCTGTTTTTTTCTTTGATATGTTATGATCTGCCACTGAAAGTGAGGGTAACCTATGTTCTTGTTAATAGATCCTTTGGGGTGGAATATAGTGAAGTGACACTGAATGATTGGTATTTGGAAATATATGTATCTGTAGGGTTTATATAAGAACAATTTATTGCAATGAAAAGTGGATATATAGCCATTTTGGTTATAATTATCTATAGTAATATGGCAATATGGAAGCATAAAACTATCATTCACTCTAAGAAAATGTAGTGAAAAGAAAGGAAGAAAGAGAAAGAAGGGTAGGAGTAGAAAGATGCATAATCACCACCCATGGATTTACAATGGGTGCCATTGATTGTTGCCACAGGTCAAAGTGATGATCAAAGGATCTGTCAGGGGTGGGGGAAAAAGCCCATCAAATAGAAAGCCTAGTGATTTAATATACGCTGGGGTTCAGGTGGAAATATCCAAGCACCTCACCAGGGAGGGGGGGAGATTTACACTGTATTTCAATCACATGCAGGCCTCTGGTGGAAGGCCGCAGAAACAAGTCTGGGGGCTTTTCAGGGCCCTTTGATGGTTTATTACACCTTCTAAAACATGACAACTGCTTCTCAAGTCGGTGGGGGGGGGGGGGGAAGGAAAGTGGGGCTTGTGAATATGAGAGAGCAATTTGGCATGATGAAAAGCACCGTTTTTCTCCACAAGGTCCACTTCTATTGGTCTCAAAGGCTGGTCTGCAGCCTCTGGCAGGGTCAAGTTCATCCCCTCTGTCTTGTTTGCCAGATGTTTCCCATCACACACCCAAAACCTCACGTCCTTCTCAGGAAGTTGCAAACCTGGTCTCAGCAAAGCATCAAGGGGCTTCCACAAATGGACAATTTTTTTTTGAGTCATAGTCCAGTCTCTCACATGATGTTATAACTAAGGTGCTTAAAATATAAAAAAATAAAGATCTTTAGCACTAAAGTTTAGTATCTTTATATGCATAAAGAGTCAGACCTTGGTTAGAGCAATTAACATAAAGTCAGCAAAAATACACAGTTTTCCGGATATGTATTATTTACAGAAGAAAAGGCAATACATTTAAAGACACTTATTATTCCAGTTAATTAATGCATTTCTTTGTAAATTAGGAATATTTTTTGCAAGAAATATTTAACAAAAAATCTACATCCACACAGAAATGTATGAATTGAATTAGAACTGTTTAGCTAAGTAACAGTCATCCATGCAGTAGGCGTTATATCCTTTAGATGGTTTGAGATGTGATATTGCAAAAAAACTCATTAATACTATGTAAAGGTAGCTTTCTACAATTTTGAACATTGTAACCTACTTAGCTGTAAAAATGTTTTTTGAGCTATTTACGTAATTGTTTGTGCAGAATCCCTGCTGATATTTTCTTGCCATTGCTATTGAGCTCATGTTTGAAGGGTTGCTCAGGTAAATCTTTCTGAGCTGGAAATATGTCTGTGGACTACAGATCTCATAAGTATTTGTAAGATCATGGGGTTTGTGGGTAGAATTAAAATAGAACAGGTCCCTGTGGTACTACTTCCTCGTTTTTATTTTCTAAAGTGTCTAAGAGAACAATCTTATAAAAATCTAGCAAATACATAAGCTTGAAATTAGATAAATTGTGCTATTGTTGGTAGTAATGGTGTCCAATGAAGAGTGTAGAACTTTGAGACCTTGGAAGCCGTAAGGTTTGTTCTGTAGGAAACATGCATTCATCTTGCCACGTTTTGGATGGCAATGAACAACGAAAGCACATTGCTAATTCCCCCCTCCCACCCAAGAGGTGGATGTGGGCTGGTTCAGGCTTGAAAACTATGGAGCCATGCTATTTTTGTTGTGTTATACAAATGTAATTATGAATGTTGTTGGAAGCACATAGATAATTGCACAGGAGACTGTACTATTTTACATGACTCACTGGTTTAGACAGCACTTATTCTGGGATGTGTGCATATTTCTGCTTGTTCAGTGAAAATAGTCTTATGAGGCTACACAATTCACGTCACTCCTCTGAATCTCTTTTAAATCTCCCTATCCAAAGACCATAAATGCAATAAGTTCAAGGTTAACAACATCACAGAGAATTTTAAGGCCTACAGGGAAAAGAAAGGACCTAGTATCTTCTATCAGAAGCAAGAAGAATAATCTTGATTTCTCTCTTGTCTGTTTAGATTTAATTTAATTTTATGTGTGCAATTTGAATCTCATGATAAGTTTCATTCTATTTTATTCTGATTTAAGCTTTGAAATATGAAAAACATTTCCAAGTTTCTATTATGGTAGCAATACGTATTACTGTTTCTTATTAGAATACATAGTATTTCTTGACCTGTGGTGCATTTTTTTTTTTTTACTTTGATCATTTCTGTTACCAGTAAATTCTATGCTTCAATTTTTAAAATGTCACAGATAAAATCTAGTTCACATCAGTTATATCTCGAATCTTCAATCCTGGATAACCTGTGTTACAGGTAGTAAAGCTCTGGAAAAGAAAAAAAGTAATTGTTCCCTCTGCAAACTTTTCTTTTTTGAAAGTACATTATAGTCAGGAGAATGGCTTCTTTTGAGACTGTGATTATTGCAGATTGAAACTCTTTTAAGTGGAATGCGGTATGGCATATCCTGTGTAAAACTCCTCTTTACTGATCCAGTCTTATAAATCAGAAAGATATCCTAAATCAGCTTTCCTTTAAATGAAAGGGGTGGTCATGTTCCTCCTTTTATAGCAGCTCATTTAGTTCCCATCTTGATGAAAGGCATCCATCTGTGAATCCTACATGGACCACAGTTCCCTAAGTAACACAGATGCGAAAGAAGCAGAGGGAAATGGAAGATAATACTAAATTTGTGTTGTTTAGCATTAATGAGCTCCCTGTTGATCACACAGACTATTGTAGGTCATAATATAACAAACTCTTTTTGCACTGTTAGTCAGACAATGCAGCAGTGAGCATCCTGAAAACTAGTGCTTCTGTCAGAGAAGGGGAATTTCAATGTGAAATTATTAATTTCCCTTCTGATTAAAACAAAACCAGAATCTAACATTTCTTAATTTCATATAGTTCATTTTCCCTTGAAAAACTAAGTGGCAGAGTTAGTTTTATATTGTTTCATTACTGCAGATCATTTACTATATATATATATATATATATTCAAAAAAATATTATTAATTTGTTTTTGCAATCTTTTTTTTGGAAACCAGTATTTTCCATCACATCTTCCAATTCAGATACACTTCTGTTGTTCAATTGCTTGGTCAAATATTTTGGGTATTTCCAAAAGAATTTTGTTTGGTGGAATTCAAAATTCTTCATCTTTGGAAACATCAAATCTTTAAAATAAATCAAACAGATTACATTAGTTGTACTAGCAGTGCAACATAATGCTTTCTAAGGCAGTCTTCAAAACTGAAGTTGGAATAGTTTTGGAATCCATTAAAGCTAAGAACAAGAACAGTCATGTTCAGAAACCCATCTTATATTCCCATTGTTAATTAGATAACAAAAAATGTATAAAATAGCATATATATAAAACTCCATGCCTAAGTTTTTAACTTGGCTATGAAAGGAAGGAAGGAGCCTGTTACATATCTGGGATCCACATACATTTCATGCAGGTGAATATGAACATCTGACAAAAGTGCCTGAACTCTGAAGAAGGACTGAACTGAAGGACCTCTGAAGGACTCTGAACATTGCCTGCAATGTCATAATTAGAAAGACTAAGCACAAAATTTTCCCCCCACAAAAAAAAAAAAAAAAAAAAAAACACACCAAAAAACCAAAAAAAACCCCAAAAAACCAAAAACAACCCAAAAAACCCCAAAACCAAAACCCAAAAACAACCCAAAAAAACCCAAAACCAAAACCAAAACCAAACAAGGTGTGGAGGAAAGAGGCAGATACAAACTACAAAATGTCAACAATGTCAGGCAAGATGCGTAATGCCACATTTTTTATTCCTCTATCAGTATTTCTATAGGGATTCCTGTACTGCTCCCAAGGACGTACCTTGAACACTGTGCAAGATAATCCATGTGAAAGTATCCAACACCCTTCTTCGACATGACTGTGCAAAAATCAATTCAGGAAACTGCCAGCTAACATATCTGATTGTTATTACCTTACTCTTTTTACTTCATTTGCTGCTTCATCTCCATGATACATTTTTACTAATATCTAGGTTGGGAATTATTTAGAACACTAGCTTGCTTTTTGATTACTTGTCTTTACAGTGCCTAGTACAATAGAGTTCTGATCTCTGATTGAGGTACAAGTAAAAGAAAAATCAGAACTAGATAATAGTTCAATAAAATAAACTTCCTGAACTGGCATTTTCTAAAATTACCTGACTCCACTGAAATCAGTACATGTAATTGTAGTTACAGTCCTAAGCATAAGTAGGGGTAAGATCTTTCCTTAGCTTGGGAGTAGGGGTGGTAATTTTCAGAAAGTTGTAATTAGTCTCATAGCTCAATGACATCTGTAGCCAAGATTTAGAACTGAATTCCCTATCCAGCAGAAGAATTTGTTTCTTACAGCATTTTCTTCCACAATGTGAACGAAATAATGAATTGGACATTGTTTGCTGACATTTTCTTAGATTCCTGTCCCATTCTGTAGTATACTGAGAAATCTCTACATGGCAACCCTGACCTCCAGCTAATAACTATCCACCCAAGTTTCAAAACCTATCATGAGTTTGTTGACACTGCATTGTATCCTGTTGCATAGATTACTGAACACATTAAACAACATAAGTGTGAAGCTCAGAGGAATACCTTTCTTACCTACTTGCCTGCTAGGCTTCAAGTGTTGAATGTTGCCTTTCACATTTGGCAGTCCAGCCAGCTCTATCCTCTGTCACAGTGTTCACATCTTGTGCATATCTCCCCAGTTTAAATACAAGGATGATGTAGAAAATCAATGCATAAACTTTGCTAAAATTTAGGCAAACAACATCCATTGTTAACCTCTTCTTACAACCAGTCATTTAGTCTTGAATAGCAATCAGGATAGTCAGTGACAATTTGCACTTGCTAAAAGCTTTTGTTGACTGTTTCCAATCACCTTATTTTCCATAAGATGTGTAGAAATAATTTCCATGAGGACTTTCTTCATAATCTTTTAAAGGACTGAGTTCGGGATGATTTCACATTAGTTATTTTGTTCTCCTTTCTACCCTTTCCATCTTTTACAGCCAATGGAAATTGAAGGAAAAAACAAAAAATCTGTTTCTGTGTTGTAAGTCTATAAGCCTAGTGTTGAAGAGTATAGCACTTGGCATGACTTTGGTCCTAGTTAGAACGGCTCTTGGCATAAGCCCATGAACTTGACTGGAAAGTAAGTAGAAGATTAAAGGTGATCAACTACTTGACCAAAATGACAAGCTAGCTCAAGGAAGAAGGTAGCCAAGCAATAGAAACAACCTGCTGATAACCAAGAAGTCTAACAGCATCAGAGATGGTGAAAAGCAGGTTGTGAGTGTTGACAACAGAGACAAATCTGGAAGTGACTTTTCTATATATAAGGGCACATAAGAATATTGGGATAGACAAGAATTTCTGAAAAACTCTCAGAACAATCCTGCACCAGAATCCAAGAACATCTCTGTAAGTCACAGGAAACACCAGAAACAGAAAACAACCCAATGGACCATGTGGTCCTGCCCCATTATTATGCCAAGTGTGGCTGGTACTGCAACACTGACCGGTCCAAGCTTTCTCCAGGAGTGTTTTATCTCTCCTGGAGGACAGGAAAAATACATAGGAAAATCTTGCATTAAAGTGATTGACTCCTTTCCCTCCCTGCACCGTCTGCTTCACTGCAAAGAAAAGTAATATTTGTAAAATTCAATTTATCTGTTATTTAATTACTTTGGTATCCAAGTCCATTTAGTTTCCATAATGCCGTTTGTTATCAAACCATGACAAGGAGAAATAAACACCTCCCACAGCTCCTCTATATGCACAAAACAGATCAAGACAGCAGACTATAGTTATAAAGTAACAATGTGGAACAGGCAGAAAAAGAAAGCTAACTGTACCTACTCCAGTAGGACTGTGTTTTTTAAACATAAAATCAGGCTAAATCCAATCCATGTATCTTCCCTGTATGCTATTTCTCTATCATTTTTTGTATGTCCATTGCATTGTTGGTCAAAATGAAAAATTCTTAACCAGGCACCAAATGGTTGTAAAAAGCTTTATGAAAGTTGTCTGATCCCTAAGTATCACCAAAGTATAACCACCTTCTAGTTCTAAAATGGATGGCACTAGCAATTAAGACAAATAAAACTGGTTTTGTCTTATGCCAAATGTTTATTTTTGGTTTTAGCTACCCTGTATGCAAACTAAATGGTAGACAGCCTAATGTACCATACAAAAATTATATTTGAACATGTGGGAGGGAAATAAAACTGTGAGAAACAAAGATGTTTTCTGTGCATGCTCCATAATATTGATAAAGCCCCTCTTCCTAAAAGAAAAAATAATCCACGCTGTACTGGCTAACCATTTGCTTTCCAAACTGCAGTTAATGCTTTTTTATATGCAAACCAACATGATCTAATACCACAAGTGTCATTTAGATAAAATCTTATTTCAACACTTAAACTTTTTGGTGTACGGATCATTTGTGAACATTTTAACATCTATCAAAGTTAAATGAAATAGAAGGCAGTTTGCAAGACTGGAGATTTGCATCTTATTTAAACTTCCAGATCTACTTCCTGTTTATCTCACTTATCATAGATATATTAGAAATATAAACTGGGCTTACAGACTTGTGTGGCACTGATCTCAGATGTTCTTATTTATTTATCTATTTAAATTACAATTTCTGAAGGAAAATAACACCTTTAGAATTATGAGGGTTTTTTCCACTAGAAAGTTCACAAAAATAAACTCAGAGCAGATATAGGACCGTCACTTTCATTTTTCTTGCACCAGTCAAATTCTCTGTATAAACATGTTCTTACTTTTTGGATCATGTTATCATTTCAGTTTTTAGTTTTTCTGGTTATTTAAAACCTAGTTAAAACAAGACATTGCAACTAAGACATTTTCAGATTATAAAATAACTTTGGAGCAGTGTTATTGTCCCATCCACGTCAATGAACTCTGGTCTGGATACCAAGTGGAAAACACAAAAAAAAACAAAGAAAAAAAACCCCAAGCAAGTAATCAAACAGCCGCCATACACACTGTAGCTTGCATCAAAGAACTTGGAAAAAGAAGTATAGAGAAGATATTGAAAGCATCTGTTCTGGTGGTTAGTGTGCTAACTCAGTTTAGCACTGCATTTAGAAGGAGTTACATCTATTCTCTTCAGCAGAGAAGGACCAGGAGCAACAGGATCTGTTAGTTTGGACCACCCAGGAAACCAAAGTGAAGAAACTCATTTGTGATGTACCAACTTCTTTGACAAACATAAGTCTGCTCAGCTCACAAGACACCAAACAAAGCCCAACAAGGACAAACAAAACTCCTACAAAATCATAACTTGATGTTTGATACATCAGGGGTGGAAAATATTTTAAAATTGAAGATTATTGCTTTCCTGAGTCTCCTGATGCTTGAATAGCTTGAATAAGTGAGACACAATATCAGAAAAGGTTGTGTAAGTATTGAATTTCCTTTGCAGTGCTTACCTTGACACTGCATTTGATTTATTTTCAAAATTTTTAAAGATTTGCTTGGTATAAGTGATTTCAGTGTTTATTTGTTTTCAAGACAGTACAGAAAGTTACAAGAGAAAGGATTTTGATACTGAAAATCAGTTCTACATACACACAAAAATAATTATATGTTTAAAAGCCTCTTTAGCTAACACAAAGCAGCAGATCTTTAAATTTTCCATAGTTCCTAGAAAAGAGAAAGAAGTGGTAACATTTATTATGTAAGTTTGGGTGTTTCTCATAGGTAAAATGCAGTGTTTTCAGAAATGTGTTTTTCATAGTTCTTGGCAGGAAATTCAGATTCTGGAAGAGAACCTATTCAATTTATTTAGTCATTTTACCCATAAGAAGTTAACATTTTAAAATAACTTTAATCATCTCCTTTATCAGGGTTTTGGTGAAGGGTTAAAAAAATTTTTACAACATTTTTAATCACATAGCTTCATACACAACACATTATTGTTCAATTCTAATTTTGTGTATGACATAGACACCCTCAAAGAAAGGAATAACAGGCTGCCTACTTTGTTTGAAATTATACTGGGAAAGCAAAAAAGATTCTTGATTTAAACTTCAAATACCTTTTAAAGAACTGCCAAAACACTAGTATTTTTAAAGAGTTTCTAATCTATTTTTATGCTCACACAATTGGTGTGAACACACCAAACAATACTCGTTCTACCCTGTAGTCCTCTTGTTAACTCTCCCTTTTCCAAGGAAATTCTTTAACTGGTTTTTACCGTCTTAAAAAAACCCACAAACAACAACCAAAAAACCAGTAAAACCACTTCTCTACAGTAAGAGTATAACATTCAAGGAGTTTAACAGCACCTTGAATCAGCTCTGTATGAATAGATAAATGAAACCACAGACTATCCTTCACAAATACTTTTTCTCTAGGTGACTCAGTGTATGCAATTGTCCTGCTGAGGATGCTCTGTGGATGTTGGTTGTAACATAAGCAGCTAAACTTTAAATCCTCATCATGTGGGCCATTTTGAGACTTTCACAGCCTTGCCAACACATTCATACACATTTCATTGCAGTGTCTGTTTTTACACATATGTTAGTATCATAATATTCATCCTATTTCATTTGAGGTATTTAACAGGACAAAAGATAAAAGAAGCAGAGAAGTATTACAGCTAGATAAAAACACTAGTGCACTTTGCAGATGGGTTATAAAATGTTCTCAGAGGATCCTGACTCAAAACCACCATCTGTTTTTACAGAAGCTTAATAAGAACATATCACATAGTCACTTCAGGAGTAAACCACAAGACATCTTGCAAGTTTTCAGTGTTCAAAACAAAGTCACAGAGCACAGTTCATCTCTACTTACAATTCACCAAGGAAACCTGGAGTAGTTAATATCTGTAAACTCGGAAATCATGTAGAAGGCAACATTTCAAGGTAAATTTTTGAAATTATGTGGGAAACATATCCAGATCACTCTCGTTATAGATAATACAATCTGTTATGATAGATGATGAAGCCCAAGGTTTGATTTCATTATATAAAAAACAGAATGCACAAACACTCTAATTTTTAACAAGGCTGTTATTCTCTCTCTGCATCAGCCTACCTTAGTTCAGTTCTACTGCCTGCTGTATAACATGGTTCATCAGGCAACATTTGCTAGCATTCAAGGGTGTTGCCTACAGAAAGGGATTATTTTTGAAAAAGAAATATACAATACCTGCATAAGATATTACTACTCTAAAATACTCTGCTACTACTGTTATACTTTCAACATAACACAAAGGTTGAATGATCATTCTCAGATGTTTATTTTTCCTCTTCTTTATATCTATCGGGACTATATAGGAGAAGGGATCGGGCCCGGCGCGAGATTCCCAGAGACAGGGATGCTCTTTAAGACACGTGGTTTATTGGTCGTGAGGACAGGCAGCCTGACTAGCACCGGCTGAATGTGGTTCCAAAAGCAGGCCAAGCTTCCTGTTACATTACATTTTATCTCTTTCTGTCTTGAATATTCTGATTAACACCAACCAACCAGTACAAGATACAAAACCTACAAAATCTACATACAACCTATGAGAGCTACTATATTACCATACTATTCTACATTCTAAAAAACCTTTCTCC
>VZUI01052452.1:0-16753 GCA_013401135.1 Cettia cetti | reverse complement strand
CAAACCCTCCTCCCAAAAGTCTTTTTACTCTCTTTCTCTCCTTTGACTTCATGCTCTGTCTTCTTTATGTTCACCCAGTCTCTTCTCTTCTTACACAAAAGGAGGATCAGGGTTTTGAAAAAGTTTCATTTGTGTCTGGAAAGAGTGAAATTTGGCCCAGATCTCTCTCGGTAGCCAGCTCAAGGTGTCAAGGCTGTGCAGATTGGGGAGGAGCTCACACCGGAGAGATTCGAGCTGGAGCGGCTCAGGCAGTCAGGAATCTCAACAGCCAGGAACGTGGATGGCTCCTGCCCACCCCTGGGTCTCATGGGGGCCCAGCTCAGAGCTACACATCAGAGGCTCCAGCCTCTCCTCCCCCTCGCTGTGGCTGGGGGAAGCAGCAGAGTGTTTTACAGCTGCTGGAGACCCGATCCGGGCCGGGAAGGGGCATTTTCTCCTCCCCTCCCCCGGCCCGAGAGTCACCGGTCCCGGCACCTTCCTGGGAAAGGCCCGGCCCGGGCAGGGGCAGCCGGGCCCAGACCCCCAGGAGTGGGGACCGGGGGCCAGCTTACCTCTTCCAAGGCAGGGAGGAAAGAGGCTGGCTTCCCAAGATCCTCCTGAATTTAAACTGTGTGACCCAGGGGTGTACGCCCATATTTTAATTGGTTAATCTAGCTGTCAATTTCAAAGTCAGTCACTAATTGGTTTTTACCATCCGTGCTAAACCAACACAGCCTCCATGGGGTTCCATGACGCCCCGTTGTGTTACAGTGGACCTTTGGTTGCGTGGTTCCCCAAAGTGTCCCAATGGTGTCCTTGATTCCACAGTGTCAGAATGGATCCTTCATCCCATGGAGACACACAATGTTCACTGTAGCCTCCTTGATTCCATGAGGAATCAAATCCAGATTTAAATTTTTTAAAAAAGAAATATTAATAAAAAATAATCATCAGGTCTTGTTAACCGGTCATTTCTTTCACTGGAGTTTGCCAAATCAACCTTTGCCTCTGATACCCATGTCAAAAGGCTTGACAGCTTTGATTACCTGCATCTGTGTGGGTATTCTCAAATTACAAGGAAGGGATTCCCCTGCAGGGTGAATTGTGTTTTCAGTCAGATGCAGTTTTGAATCTGGCCCTGCTTTGAGATGGAATTGGACCAGAGAAACTCCCTCAATCTCATAAAATCTTAATTTATCCTCAAAGATTATAGCTGATCTCTAGAGGTATTGCTGCAAAGTCTTTGAGAGGGAAAACATACTAAAAACAGCTGGTGGCAGTATATTCTGACCTGCCAGCTGGTGTTATGCTGCTTTCTTAAATGTCTTGTATCTTAGACTTTTTTCTGAAGATACTCAGGTTTAAATTTAATATTTTCTGTCAATAATAATGGGAATAACCCTACATATTTTTTTAATATATAAATATATGAGATACACAATCATTCCTGTTTTGTTTGCTAAGCATTTAATCTCAGTGTTTGTAGAATCATAGAAAGGTTGGAAGGGACCTTAAAGATAATTTATCCAACATGGACATGGTCTTTCACTAGACCAGGTTGCTCAGGGCCATATCCAATCTGGTCTTGAACATTTCCAGGAATGTCTGGAATTTCCAGGAATATCTACAGCTTCTCTGGGCAACCTGTTCAGTGTCCCACCACCCTTGTATTGAAGGATTTATTTTTGATATAATTTAAACCTACCCTCTTTCAGGTTGAAGCCTTGTCTTACCATCTTTCTTGTAGCCCTCTTTAGGTACTGGAAGGTGCTATAAGGTCTCCCTGAAGTTTTCTCTTCTACAGGCTGAACAACCCCAACTCTCTCAGCCTGTCTCCGCAGGAAAAGTGCTCCAGCCTCCTGATCTTTTTCTTGGCGTTCTATGGCCAAGACCTTGTTCAGCAGGTCTTTTGTTGGGTCCCAGAGCTGGATGCAGAACTCCAGGTGGGGTGTTTTAGAGGGCCATTTACCTGCTGGCCACACTATTTGTGATGCAAGCCAGGATATGGTTGGCTTTCTAGGTTGTGAGCCAGCTCACAACTGAGCTTCTGGTCAAGCAGCAGCCCCAGTTCTTTTTCACCAGGGCTGGTCTTTATCGATTCTCCACCCAGCCTGTATTTGTGCTTGGAATTGCTCCAGGTGTTTTCCTCTGTGTAAAAGTGCTTTTTGCAGTCTTTCTATATTTTGCAGGAAGAATGATCAGTTTTGTATTTTCAATGGCTTATTAAACATTTTTGGAAAGCTAGTGTCTTTTTTTCTTTTTGACTCCTCTTTGAAGGGGAAAGTGTAATTTCCTTTTTTCAATTGCTTGGGAACAACTGCTCTTTGTACTATAAGGATTTTCTAGATCTGAGTGACCAATAACCACTATGACAGAAAATACTTCAAATTCAGGGATCTAATAGTCTCTATTTTATACTTTTTGTGTTTTACTTCATATATACACATTCTAGGGAGAAAAGATACATAGTACCCTGTCAACTGTGAGAGTTACTTTTACTCCAATTATCTGAATGAGTATTTTGATTTTCATTTCAGTCTCAGTCTCAGTTCTCATTCCTTCTTCAGCTGTTGAATTCTCCCCATATTCCCATTTTCCATCTCACATCTCTTTTCTGTCATTTTGAAGTCTCCTTATTCCAGCCAGCTCTCTCCTGCTCTTTGCAATCTTGGAGATGACTGTTAATAATGGTGTGTACAGTGTAGTGAAACACTACTTGCACTTTATATTGTTGCTTTACATTGGCATGATATGGGAGCTGCAACTGCAAGGAAATTTTTGGCTCTCCCTAAACCAAGGGCAGGGCAGACCAAATGATTGCAGGATTAGGTAACTAAAATGTGAAAATTAGGTAGCTGATGATTTATAAACTTTAAATTCCCAAAGATTGGTGTCTTGAGCAGACTTGGATGCATCTGAAAGAGTAAAATGTTCATCTATAAAAGAAGTGTGGCCACCTTCTATTTTCAAGAACTTTAAGCTTGCAGCCAAAGATCTTTCTACACATTAAATAGATATTAGCCTGTGGTGGGTATCTCTTTCATGGAATTACGCAGCCTCTATGATCAGTGTGAACTTTAATCACAATACAAATGAAAGTTGTGAGTTATACTGGTGGCATCTAGCAACTCTGTTAAGAATGGTGCTCCTTGTCAGGAAACTGAATCTGAATGTTTTACTAGATAAACATTGATTTTTCTGTGGTTTATTATTTTTTGCAAATATTTGGTCACTAAAAAAAGGAAGCTAGTCTCTGAAGGTAATGGCTTGAAGTGGATATAATAGTGGGCTTTGAATTGAAATTCAGTAATTTCAAAAGCTATTTTCCAAGTGAAAATTATCCCCTTGGTGTAGAAAGATTAACATATTCTTTAGCGGACCATTGCTGAAAACAACATTTTCAAGAGAAACACCAACCCATTTCTTTTTACAGAAGGATAAATATAGACACAAATATAAATAAGCTGGGAAAATGCAATAGCCAGAATGTAGCAATGCCTTACCCAAATGCACATCTGTGTTAATACTACTAGGAGTGCGACCTTGGGCATTACAATGCAATTGAGAGAAAAAATGGAAGACCAAGGATATTTTCAGTTCAAAGGTTTCTATCTAAAAAGCTAACCAGAATGGCTTGAAGAAAACAAAATATGCTTAACAGCCATATCCCTATGATTTCTGTCTATTTGACTTAGCTGTGGCAGAGTTGAACATTAGATGCCCTGTTTTAATTCGTTGCTTTTAAAGGAGACTAGTAAATCGGCATTTTTGTGATGAATCTTTGGAGCAGTTAACTCTTGAAACTGTTTTCACCTCTTATTAGAGATATTTCAGGGGAAAAAAAACAAACCCAAAAACTTTCCTAACCACTTTTCTTAGATTTTTAGATATTAGTCAAAATCAATTGACAGCAAAAGTAACGAATGAAAAAAGGGTGGAAATATATTATTTACTGAATAGGTAGTGTCCTACTTAGTGTTTAAGTCATTATCAAGGGGTAGTGACTTCAAAGCATTGGAGTATTTAGATTAGATACAAGGAAGAAATTCTTTATCTTGAGGCTGACCAGAAAAGTGGTGGATGCCCCATCCCTGGAAGTGTTCAAAGCCAGGTTGGATGGGGTTCTGAGCAGTCTGGTCTAGGAAGGGTCCCTGCCCATGCCAGGGGAGTTGGACTAGATGATCTTTATTGTTCTTTTTAATGCAATGCTTCAAATCACTATCCAAAATGTATTGAAATTATTTAAAAATACTACTTCAGGTAAAATCACTGCTAAATAAAGCTGTGACAATAAAGTTACCACAATAACTTACTAAACAAATGATAATAATATATTAGTAAAGTTGCAATTCTTGGAGGCTTTTGGAATCACAGAGTGGGAACATTAAATATGTATTGTATGTGATATGTATTTTAATGTGTGCTTGGTGCCAAGCATTTGGATTTTCATTAATATCTAGGTATTGTTTCTGCATATGAAGGTTTAAAACTGCAGGTTACATAGAACAGTGAGATATGCCATAAGAATTAAGTTAAAGTCTGTTATTCCCTCTTTCGCAGCAAGAAATTAATACCTGATGAAGATATGTGTCTTGAGCAAGCATTCCTAATGGCTTTTTCAATATCCTACAATGTGGAAATAAGAAATAGTCTTAACCAAAGGCAGTATCTTTCTATTTCCTTAGTAAAAAGGAAACCGTTGTTGGATTTCTTTCTCATGAGCTCATGCAGCTTCTTTCTCAACTGGTGTAAATTTTTAGCACCCACATCTGGCAATGTGGATTAGACACATCTGTGTGAATAATCTTTCTGATTTTTGTTCATTTCTTTGTTTTGAATCTGCTGCTAGTTTTCTTCGATAGCACCTACCTTCTTATTGAAGTATCTAGTCAAGCCCTTTTCCAAGTCTCATTTTTTCAGTTACATCTGTCAAGCATTACACAATCTTTTTACTGGCTTGACCAGCCACAGCTTGCATAGTTACCCGTTTTGCAGAAGCTGTTGCAGGAGATGTTTGCTGAAGACAAGCTTTTGGCTTATTTTTAGTGAGGCCTGTGAAGTAAGGGCAATCAGAAATGAACATGATCTTAATAAATTACTGAGATAACCTAGAAAAAAGAGGTAATCAGAGAAAAGTGCAAGATACTGAAGCTAGAATACAGAGACAAAGGATTACAGAGCAGCGATGTCAGCTGCTGCTGTAGAAAAGATCCTGAAGATTATTGTCCATGTGCTACACAAGTCGTGGCTGTGTAAGCACACCTCCCCAGATGTGGGACAAAAATGAAACATATTTTGCCTGACATCACTGAAGATCTGCTCTCATTGCTTTTCAGAAGGGATAACATGGCCACAGATGAAGTCAGTTAGGTGGAAAAATTGTGGTTGTTTAACTGACTAAGAATCTATAGAAAGAAAATGTCAAAAAACGAAAGGAACAATTTGGGGTTTTTATCATGGATAAAGGAAAAGGCTTAAGCAGGGGATCTACTTGTTATTTTAAATGAAAAGCTCCCTAATGGCATGGATGCCAAAAAGCTGGAAGAGATTATTAGGTTGCTTATGGAAACTACATTTTAAGAGGAAATTTTTGAAAAACATGTGAGGCACAGTTCATTAAGAGTAACATATATTTTATTTTACCCTGTCTTCCACTGACATAAGTATAAATTTTCATTTAACTGGATAAATGTAATTCTTTGGGGATGCTATTGTAATTTATAGAACCTTAGTAAAGGAGAAATAGTTTAACAAGAACTGGGATTGTGTGCTGCATGGTCATAGTTTTCAATAAAAATAACTGTTAGATGACTTAATATATATCCTTCTGCTATTGCTTGGCTGATTTCTGTTGCCTTGCTGTGTCAGACAGCTTCCTGTCTTCTATGGAGATAGCTATTGCTGATGAAGTATGGGAATATGGAAGTATGAAAACTGCTTGTTGTAAGCATTACTGTGAGTATGACTGAGTTTTGGCAGACACTAAAAAAATACTCAAAGATAAGCAAACATATTAATTTTAAAATATAAATGAGTGTGAACAGGCTTGGGTTTTGTGTAATATTTATCCAGGCAACAATAATTAATATGCAGCTACGCCTGAGTAGCAACATACCCTTCCAAAAAAGGTGATCCATCTTTTGGATGCGTGTACCAAAGGAAGATGGTTAATTCACTGATTTGAGGTTTTTCTAGCAATTCCTTGAAGTGATTGAAGCAGAGAAGTGAGATTAGGGTTGCTGATTGCAAAGATGTTTCCTTGAAAGCAAGGGGAAACATTTAGTCCAGAAACAGTGAATGTGATACATATTGTTATGAAGAAAACTGCATCATTTCCATTAAAAAGCTGAAAGATTAAATGAATGTTACTGTATAAAACTTGTGAATTATATGGAGATATCTTACTTTATACAGATACTGGAAGAGAGAAAACCTTTTTGTAATTCTAGAATGTTACGGAGATTTTTTAAGGAGATGAGCAATTTAAAATGGTCTAAGATTTAATTTAGATATATATAAAATAATATGCTTGTGAAATTATTATTTAATGCAAATACAAATGACAAAATTACTTGTTTAAAGGACTGGATACTTTCTGAGGTGGTGCTTTATAATGAAATGCATTACTCTCCTGATTTTTACATATAGGCTGACAGCAGGCACACAGGGATGCACAGATACGCTCTTTCTCAATAAGAACACAGAATCAGAGAAGAGTTTGTGTTGGAAGGGACCTTCAAAGGTTGTCTAGTCCAAATTCCCTGCCGTGAGCAAGCCCCTTTAATTTCCTAAATTATAATGATTTGGAGGGAGGGGATTTGAATTCTACATTTCCTAAGGAGGTCTTTCCCTCTCCTTAGAAGATACCTGCCTTTCAAACCGAGACAGCCCTGTATGTCTTGACTTTGAATATTTCTAGGGATGGAGATTTCACTGCCTCTCTGGGGAATCAGGTCCAGTGTTTCATATCAAAAACCTTTTCCTTATGTCTCATCTATATTTAAAACCATTTCTCCTTCTAAAGTGTTTTCCCCATCTTTTTTATAAGCCCCCTTTAAGTATTGAAAGGCCACAGTGAGGTATCCCCACAACCTGCTCTACTTTTCTCCAGGTTGAATAACTCTCTCACTTTGTCTTCACAGGAGAGGTGTTTTTGGAGTGCTGGACTACCTCAGCAGGCCTATGTGCTTCATGGATAATAACATGGATAATAATTACTAGTTCACATGTTATTTCACTGCCACCCATAGAAATATTAGTCTTTGTTAGTGTTAGGTCTTCTGAGTTTTCATTAATTGTAGTATATTGAAACAGAAATTAAACTAATAGCCATGTTGCCTGGATATAGAACAACTGACAGAATGAGAGGACATAGTCTTAAGCTGCGCCAAGGGAAACATAGGTTGGATATTTGGAAAAAGTTTTTTACAGAAAGGGTGATGAAGTACTGGAATGATCTGCCCGGGGACATGGTGGAATCGCCATCCCTGGATGTGTTTAAAAAAAGATTGGATGTGGCACTTGGTGCCATAGTCTAGTTGAGGTGTAAGGGCATGGGTTGAACTTGATGATCTGGGAGATCTCTTCCAACCTAGTGATTCTGTGATTCTGTAATATATCACAATGCAAGCATAATTAACAGAATAGTTTTAATGGGCTTTAAATCTGTGTTCCTACCCACACAGGTTTGTTATGAACACTGGTGAAATTTAGTAGTTCTTAGGAATCTAATTGCTAATAGCCTGTGTCTGGCAGGCAGTGAACAAGTACCTACCAACACTTTCTGCTCACCAAAGATATGTTCAGGTGTTTCTTTAGAGGACATAATATTTAGTTTCTATCGGTCCTTCATGAGGCTAATCTTTTATAGCTTGTAATGAGGGTATTTAGAGTCAGCTTCTTTTTTGTTTGGGCTGCTCTCCTCCCTTGAATTTTTCCTCTTTCTGTATATTTTCTTCTTTTTTTCTATTTTTAACCGAATGTCGAAGCTCTGTAGTTAGTAGCTAAGGATATGACTTCTGTCTCTTCCACATGCTATTTTACCTCAATTTATTTGTAAAATTTATTTGTAAAATATCTTTAGGGCCTTGGATTCCCAGTCTAGTTGCATTAGTAAGTTACACAGCAGATGATCTAATGAAAGTTTTTTGTAAAAGTAAAAAATACCCATTAGAAACAGAAAAAAAGTCATCATTTTTCAAGTAACAAGTTTTGAAGTAAAGTGACCTAAGAATGTTAAAGCTCTTAAAATAGGAGCAAATGTACTTTTTATTTTGCAAAGCAGAGTTAAAATATTTTTTTGGTCAATGTTAAGAAGGTACTCTGATTAAAAAGAATTTGTGAGGAATTCCATGAATGTTCACATTTGAAAGTGGAGAATGAAGTTTTTTCCCTGCAAGGATTTCTGATGAGTTAGACTCATGCTCTTTTCCCCTGTCTACAGATGTTATCCTATGTCTAACTTGTAAAAGTTCATGCTCTGCACAACTGCTGTCTTGGTTTAAGACAGTATAAAGAGCTGGACACTCTAAAATCTGTTACCTCCTCTTAGATTCAACCACTCCCTTTCCACCTGTAAGGAACAAATGCCAGTAGATATAAGTGAAAAAATAGCAGTTTACTAACAAGCAAAACAGCAACAAGCAAAAAAAACCCCAAACCAGTAAATAATCACTAGATACAAAATCGCTGAATCTCATGAAGTCCTGGGAAACAAAGAGAGACGCAAAGTGGTGGAAATGGCATTTAGATGGTGCCCTCCAGGGTGCCTGTGTGGCTTGAAAGACACAGGGAGAATGGCATCAGCTCTCTACCCCACGATGGTGCATTCAGTTGACCACAGCATCTGGAAGACAAAGGGAAAGAGGTGGTGGACAGAAGGAACCTTCCTGGGAAAGCAGGAGCTTTTGGAGCCACTCTAGTGGCAGATAAGTGCCTGTGCATGTGGCATCAGTGCCAGCACCCTCTGCCTCCTCCTGCTGTCTGCCGGGCTCTGCTGGTGTTGCTGATGTCCACCACACTGCACAAGTGTTGGGGGCAGTAGAAGAACTGGTCTGTCGGATGTGGGGTGACCTGGTCCCTTGGGACAGAGATCACTGTATAACAGATTTTATTGCAAAATGCTGTTTTTCCTGGGCTATTGTTGCAAGCCCAGGAAAAAAAAATACAAAAAACCAAAACCAACTGTGGGAAGCAACCTCCTCAGAAGAGGAGCTTCTGTCTTCAGCAAAAGCTGCCAGCAGAGATCTCCCTTCTTCCTGGCACTGACTTTTAATGGATCTTGGCAATGCTCTCCGTGTATTTCCATTTTCTGGCTGCAGGGTCTTAAATAGACAGTAACAAATTTTGGGCATTGTGACATGTGGAATACAAAAACCATTTTATGCTATCCTGACAACTGCAAATGATTTGGGGAACAGATTTGCAGGAAGACCTGCATGGCTTCTTTTTTAGGAGAATGTGGTGTTTGCTTCTCCCAGAATGGCTGTTCCATTTTACGTATAATTTTCTATGCTGCTTTGGGTTATTTATTTTGTTACTCTCATATAGTCATGGAGATGTAGGCCCATCCATTTTAACTGTTTGTATCTTGCATGCCAAATTTTCATATATAAAATCAGCATACTGGACCCAGTTTTTTAGTATCTCACTATGACAGTGACCAGGCTGTGTTTATAGAGATAGATAACGCTGGTAACAATAGGTGACATTGAGGGTGACAAAATCAGTCAAAGAAAGAACTGAAGAAACATATTTTCCCTGTGCTATTTGTAAGCAAGATTCTAAGGTGAATCAGATTGAAGATGATGCAGTACCATAATGTTATCCTGTGGTTATGCTAAGGTAGTCTTCAAATTCCCAGGTAATGTTATGGACCTCCATACAGTTTCATTATATGTTTTTTACATATAACTGCTTGACTTACAGAACTGAATGCCAAATAGAGACAAATTTTCCATGACTGTAGTGGTACTTTACTGAAAGTGGTATAGTTTTGAGCCCTTGAGTTCCCTGATTTAATGAGGGAGTCAACGTTTTCTTTTTAGAAAGGGAAATGTGATCTGGAACATACTAGTTCCTATCCTAAGGTTGTTGTGGATAGAATAATGAACCTCAATTCTCTTTTTTAAAAGTGTGCTCCATAAAAGGATGTTCTTTTCTCCATGGTTTTGACTGGCAAGGTGAAATTTTTGTGCTTGAATAGCAAAGCAGGTCCAATTGTCACAAGAAAGCATTTTTTTATGGTTAGGAAAGATGTTTTTCCTAGGAAACATAGTATAGAATTCAATTAAATTTCTGGCACACATTTATAGTCTTCATTGTTGAAATTTTTAGGTTAAGATCAGACTGGAGTATAACATAAAGTTCCTTGAGTTTGCTTTGTTTGTGGTTTTGTTTGGTTTGCTTGTTTGTCCTGCAAGGACATCTTAAGTATAAGGGTTCAAAAGACATGGTCTCATATAGTCATAGTGTCACAGAATATCCTGACTCTTTTTTGAACATTTGTTCCTTGTAGAGACCAGGAAAACAGGCAGAGAGAAAAACAGTTAATGTTCAAAACACTTTTTCATCAGCTCCTCTCAAGGGACAAGAGGAAAAAAAAAAGAGAAATAAAGGGAAAGAATAGATTCAGAAATGGAGAAGACAGAAGAGAAGGAGTGAAGGGTTGAAAAGAAGTAAAGAGTGTATCTATTCAAAAGATCAGTTTTAAGTAGAGGTAGTAAAAGCCATATTTTTTTGTCACATTATCTGGGGACTGCTGAAGACCTTGCGGAGTGCCCTGAAAGAGATGGAGTTGTACTGAAAATCAAAGCAGTGAAGGTATACTGCAAGAAAAAGAAAAAGAATAATTTGAGCTAGATCAATAGTTTAGGGGTCAGTTTCTCAGTAACTTCTATTAAACTAATTATGTGCCATAGTACTTCATTTTTTTACCTTTGTAAAATGTATGGTAGTTTCCAGCCTTTCTACAGCAGTACTGATTAAAAGTGTTGGGGATTTTTTGTTTGGTTTTGTGGTGTTGATTTTGTTTGTTTTTTTAAATTACATTTCAAATTGATTCTATCACTTTGCCTGTTAGTAATACTCAAATGCCTTTTTTCTTTAGGTTGTATGAGTTCTCTTTTTGTTACTGTAAACTTTTCTTCCCCTGTAAGGAAGTGCTATGCTTAGAAGTGAAAGTTTGTAATACTGTAATTAATTGAATTAGCAGTTTTCTTATCCTCAAGATCAAATGAATAGAACTGATTTTGTAAACCATCATTAAAGCTCACTTTTTTCTACTCTATTTCTATTTTTAGGAATGTTGTCTCTGCAATTTGAGAGGTGGTGCATTAAAGCAAACTACTGACAAAAAGTAAGTAACATATTCTTCAGGACTGTATGTGCTTATTTTAAATTTTATTTCCAGTCCATTCCCATGTGCAAAAGCATTTTCAGCCCTAATTACTTGGCAGTATCCCTTTAAGCTGAATCATTGCAGAATTAAAATTACTTCTGTTGAAATGTGGCACTGACATTTTGTTAACCAGTTAGATAGTAAAACATACATTTGTTTTGGTATTTGCATACACTTGCTTGTTCCAAATTTTAATCTGCTGGTCTTTGTGCAAAGAAAGTAAATGACAGCTCATTTATCATTGTTTGCACGGGCAAGTCTTATCAAACAGCAAAGTGTATTTTCTTCTATGCTTCTGAAAATTACAATACAATACTCTTGAACTTCTAAACCCAGTATTTTCAATGAATTAATTTTAATCATATTGAAATAATTTTCAATTCTGAAGTTTTTGTTTTTTTTTTTTCAAATGCACTTCTATCACACACTGTTAAAAATAGTTTTGTTGCTGATATCATGCTATTACTATATCTGGGTGACAGAACACTATAGCGAGTAATCCTAATAGCTAAAGTGGAAAATGTTGCAGCTTAATGTTTTTTCAAGCCCAATAGACGAATAGTCTTTATGCATTTTGAATAATTTCATCATTAATTAGCTTACATTAGTAGCTTAGCAATATCGTGTAGACCTCTTTCTTTCATGCTTTGGAGTGCAGTGGGTAAGACATGATCTAGGTACAACATTCTTTCATTTACCAGGAGAAAAATTATTTATCAGTGGTTCGCAATTGATTTCATGACTCTTGTAAATAATCTAGTTAGGAGAAGGTTTTTTGTTTAACTCAGGCCATATCTTTCCTTCAGAAAACATTGTAATTGTAGCTATTTTAATGGACATTTTTGCCAGTAGATGAGAATTCTCAGTTGGTTTTTAGTTCTGTTTTAAATTCCCTTAAATATGCTAATTGGTTTACTTGCTAAATAAAAAGAGAATGACAAAAATATTATCTCAGTGGAATTTATCGTACCCTTTTGATATTTGCTGTTGGTAGCTTCCATGCTGCATCTTTAAAATATGTATATCTTTTTTTGTATATCAATTTAAAATGTTTTGAAATGTCTCTTAAGATATATTAGGAGGGAAATCCACAGAGGTTTGCATAAAATTACTTTTCTTGTATAATTATATATAAGATTTTTGAGTTTACATTCTATCACTCTATAGGTTAGTTTTACAGATTTTTAAATTTGGATGTCTGTAAAAGCAGTTGAACTCTGTTTTTCATATTTCCACAACACCTTATAGTTGTGGAGTTTTTAATCTGTCTTTCAGCAACAGCTATCATTTCAAAATTTTGAGTTTTCAGAGAAGTATGTTAGAATTATATCTTTGTTCTCCAACAGCTGTAAAATCTAACATGTGCATTCCCTTTGCTCCTTCTCTACTCTGTATGTACTAATTAGAGATACAGGAAGAGCATGTTATACTTTTAAAAGCTAATGGATCAGACCGGTATGTGTGCACGCAGTAAGCAGTTTGCCGTATAGGCTGAGATTCCTTCTTTTCAGCAGAGTACAGCAATTGTTTTATGTCTGTTAGGTTAAGAGATGTCAGAGGATAAACGTTTAGTTGAGGACTGATTGAAGAATCATTTTATTTATAGCATTTCTGTCTCATAAAGCATAGATGGTAAGACAATGTGGTTTTGCAGGTGGGCAGGTCACAAAAAAAAGAAAACTACTGTAATAAAAAATGTTTTAAAAAAGTTTCAGAACAAGACTCTTTTCTGTAAGTTAAAGTATGAACAAACTGTCACCATAATAAAAGGATGGATCTGCAAACTTTATCTGTTTTTATTTGGGCTGAACTGTATAACTTGCTAATTGATATGTCATCTTTATGTACAGCTCCTATGTCCCACTTTGACCAATACAACTTTAAAGTCACATGACAAGAGTTTGTTTGGTCTCTGTGTGTTACATTATACTTTTGCAGATTTTTTTTCAAAGATAAGTTATTGAAATATTGCTGCTGCAGTGCAGGAAAGAGAAATTATTTCTGTTTTCTGCATCAACCTCCATCTCCTTCAGCTTCAGCCCACATTGCTGTTAATCTGCTAAAATGCTCATGTAATGTGTGTTTCTTCAAAATGTACAAGAAGTGGAGTGAGACGGGCATTCAGAGCTTACAGAAATAGAGTAAATGGGATAATGAAAACAGACATACAGTAAATTACAGGGAATAAGGCAAATATGAATCAGAAAATGGAAATGTTTTCCTTTATTCAGATTTACTTTTTGTCTACCCCAAAAAGATTTTAGAAGCAGCCTCAGGAGGCTGCTCTTTGTTAAATAAAATGTTATTAGCATAACTTTTGCTTCATGAAATACACAATTTCAACATTATTTTTAGACTTTTAAAGTTTCTTTTAGCTTTTCTTATTTTGAGTTTCATGTATCATGAGGATTTGGAGTGCTTTCAAATGCATACAGGAAGCATGTAGTATCATCTGACAAATCTGATGCTGCACTGAAGTTTTAAATGTAACACTGGTCCTAGGCTTTACAGTTGCTTTTGCCACTAGAGGCAATCCAGTTCATCTTGGGCATTGCACTGGTGGCTTGATCACTTTGCTGCTTGGATGCATGACTGATTGTAATCATGTTTGTTGTGTAAGAATGATTTCTCAGGTCTGAGTAATGTTAATAATGAGTAATGAATGCTGTAGATGATAAGTTACACTTGAACCAAATAGTGTGGTGTTTATGTATGTACCTGAATAGCACACCTACAAAAACTTCATACTTAAATAAAAAGTAAAACATGCTTAAAAGTAGTTGCAATAAAACCTCAGTCTGAAATTCAATTGACACAAAGTGGTAGTGCTGCAAAGTTTAAAATGTGTGAGTGAAGCTTAGGAAAGCCTAATAAGAAAGTTACTACAGATGGGTATCTTTAAGAAAACCAAACCAAAAGCAAAAGCCAAATGCACAGCAAGCAAAAACTTAAGAACTTGTATTTCTATGAGGTTTTTTGGTGGTATTTTTGACTTGCCACTTTTCACAGGTGGGCACATGTAATATGTGCAATTGCCATCCCAGAAGTCAGATTTGGTAATGTCACAGAGCGTACTCCGATAGACACTAGCAGAATACCTTTGCAAAGATTAAAATTGGTGAGTAGTATATTAATATATGCTTCATATATACATTGCTATTAAGGTGTTCCAGTATTTGAAATGTATTAAAAATCTGAACTGTGATGATTATTGCCAGGTAAAAAAGCAGTCAATTATGATTAAGGTAAGAAATAAATAAACAGGGCCCCAAGATGGGCCTTTTGAAACATAACGGCAGTTCATTAACAGTGATAACAGTCTTTGGTGTTCTATTAAATGTAATTCAAACCTGTTCTTCCCCAAGAGAAAAACAAACTTGACCAGCATCAACAGGGAAAGTTTCATTTTTGGAGCTGTATTGGTGATGAAATGCAAAAACACAGGGAATATTACACAGTGCATATTTGTCTTTTTGTTATTGATTCTTACCTCATCCATTTATGAAGGTGACAGGATGCGTGATCTGTTTGTTACATGGTATCTCTGCCATCAGGGTATTGAAAAATATGCATGCAATAAATAGTGTCATTCAGGCACACTGATGTGCTCAACAAGAGGATACGCACAAGTGCAAAATGCGATTTTTTGCTATGTTGTAGGATAATTACTTAATCTGTCAGTGTGCATGACTGACTGATGTTGTCAGATAAAAAGAAAGGCATTAGTGGCCCATTCAAAGTCTTAGAGGAAGTGTAAGTTTCCTAGATCACTGCACACTGTTTCCAATGTGGTTCTTTGTCTACCTTATCTTGCTACCTTACTGTACCTTACCTTACTTATTTTGAATTATTTTCACACTGTTTATACTTGATTTTCATTTTATTCCATTAATGATTTTTTTGTCTTTTGTAGCTGTATATCTGAATGTGGAAATGCAGCTTGCAGTACTTTAAAATTTAGCCTGTCCTTCAAGTGGTAATCTGACTTGAATTTTCATTCACAATTTTTAAAAACACTTTGGTTTTCACGTCATTATAAAAATAATTTAAAATACTTATGTAAAGAGTGTTTATAGCATGAAAATGTAAGGTGGGTTAAAAACACAGAAATCATGGAAACATTGTTGGAAATGACCTCCAAGATCAAGTCCAACCTTTGACTGAATAACACAAAGCCCACTGGGCAGACCCTATCTTCTGTCGTATCTGCTCATCTGCTCATCCATCCAGGGATGGTGGCCTCCCCTTCTCTGGGGAGGCTGTTCCAAAGCTTAACCACCCTTTCAGTGAAGAAATTTCTCCTGCTATCAAACCTAGCCTCCTCTGGGACAGTTTGAGGTCGTTATATCTTGTTCTACTGCTTCTTACTTGGCAGAAGAGGCTGCCACACCCTCATTTCAGGCAGTTGAGTGATAAGGTTCCTCCTGAGCTTCTTTTCCCCAGGCTAAACAACCCCACCTCCCTCAGCCACTCCTCACAGAACTTGTGCTCCAGGCTCTTCCCCAGATTTGCTGCACTTCTCTTGACATGCTTGAGCACCTCAATATCCTTCTTGGACCACAGCTTTCGAAGTGCGGCCTCACCAATGCCGAGGACAGGGAGAAAATCTCTGGTCTGGTACTTCAGGCCACACTGTTGCTGATACAGACCAGGATGGCATTGGTCTTCTTGGCCACCTGGTCAGTGCATGGGCAGGACTCAGCTCTTGTCATGGTTGGACCTCACACCACTGGCTTTGACCCATTGATCCAGCCTTTCCAGATCCCTCTGCAGAACCTTCCTACCCTCCAGCAGATCAACACTCCCACCTAGCTTGGTGCCGTCTGCAAATTGACTGAGGGTGCACTTGATCCCCTTGGCCAGGTCACAAAGATATTTAAGAGATGTGGCCCTGATTCTTGGGCAACACCACTTGCAACCGGCCACCAACTGGATTTAAACTCATTCATTCATTCATTCATTCATTCATTCATTCATTCATTCAGTCATTCAGTCATTCAGTCATTCAGTCATTCAATCATCCGATGTTGAAATGTATTCTGTAGGCAGTCTATAACTTAAACAGTGTAAGGCTAACAGAAGCCTTTTGGGAAAGGCTTGAATTAATTTTAAATTATTGATTATGAAGGTGTGGATCCAGTATTCTGAAATTAAATTATTTACTAACCTAGGTTATTTCTGCTGAATATGAAGCAATTGTGTTAATCAGTCATGAACATGTCTTGATTTAGAGACACGTATCTGCCAGGGGAAACTGGAGTTTTCCCTGGAATGGAGAATGTAATCCCCCTTCCCTCTGAATTACTATAATTTTGCAATTAAGGGCTTTCAGGCAAAGATTTGGGAATAGGAATAGCAGTTCTTTACTAGGAATAT
>VZUI01052450.1:0-31007 GCA_013401135.1 Cettia cetti | reverse complement strand
GCTGGACTGGACACTGCCACCACCCTGACCAACAGGGCTGTGCTCTGACTCTGGCAGTGTTTTCTTTTTTTGTTTGTCGCTTTGCATTTTTTACTATTACATTTGTATTTTTAATATTCCTAGTAAAGAACTGTTATTCCTATTCCCATACCTTTGCCTGAAAGCCCCTTAATTTCAAAATTATAATAATTCAGAGGGAATGGGTTTACATTCTCCATTCCAAGGGAGGCTCCAGCTTTCCCTGGCAAACTCCTCTCTTTCCAAACCAAGACAATCTCCCCCTCCACCTGATGCTGGTAAGGCTGAGAGAACACCAGGAGCATGGAGCTCTGCAGACACTGCTAAGGGGAGCAGAGCAGGTGGGTAAGGGCTTGGATGAGCAGCATTTGGCACAGGCAGTGGTCTGTGGTGGGAGTTTCCAGGTCTTAAAACTACTTGGTGAGGCACCAGATCCTGCCCAAGCCCTCTCACAAGTGGAGTCAGTGGAGCAGAGAGTCAAAACTCTCCTTTGCTTTCTGAGTCACCTGCACACTGGGCACCAAGGTCACACTCAGGGCTGGGGACTCCTGGCCAGTTCAGTGCTGGTTTACTTGAGGCACCTCACTTCCAGAGGCACAGGGGTCCCTGCAGCTCTCTGAGCCACCCTGGACTTCCCCAAGCTAGGGAAAGCTTCTTCCCTGACCTGCAGAACTCCCTGCCTGCCTCCAGCAGCACCCACACACCAACCTGGATCTCCACAGGGTTTTTCTTGGGCCGGTACCCATAATATTCCTCCTGGCGCTTCATGAACTTCCTGAAGTGTTCTTGGATCAGGAAAGTAGCATAGAATTTGCCCACTGTCACCTCATCATCTGGAGGGAGGAAACCAACATGATGATTCTGCCTGTCACAAGATCCCAAGTGGCTGGAGCAGTGAGACCCTGCCCAGGAGCTGCTCTGTCCCTCTGGGAAGTGCCACCTGGTGCCATACCTCCAATGGGTGGGATCACCTGGTCCAAAAGCTTCATACTCGTTCGCTTCCAGATTTTTTTGATAATAGCTCTGAGCTCCTCATTAGCCTGTTCAAAATTACCTGTGAGGAAAGTGAGCAGGACAGAGCAGTTCATTCCCAGGGATGTGAACAGGAGTGAAGGCAAAGCATGTGAACACCTGGCCAATCTCCTGGAGGGTGTGACAGCTCCTGTCTGTCTCCCCACCCAAAAATAATGAGCTCAGTAACAGCAAGGCTTTGATTTTAGCCAGAATACTTCAGAGATTTTGACCTTCCCTTTGTTGCTGCCACAGGGTTCACCATTCCTGAAATCCTGGTCTATCTCCAAGATCTCCTGTGCTTCTCCCAGGCTGCCATGTTCCCACCCCAGCCAGAGGGAAGCACCATGGCACACTGCTGGAAGACACTGACCCCAGGAACCCAGCACTGCCTGGCCTCAGCTCCTGCCACAGCTGGCTGCCCAGCCCAGCCCAGAGCTGCTCACAGCACAGGCACAGCCCACAGGCACAGAAACAAGCTGCTGGGACACCTTCCCACAGCAGAGCTCAGCAAACTATGCTGCTGGCAAGGAAGGGGTGAAAGCAGCTCCTCCCCAGCACAGCTAAATTCAAAGGATGGGAGCTGGACCAGCCCCACTCCTAAGCTGTTCAGGGTGGCACTGGTAGCACTGGTTCACTCCTCAGGGCTGCAACACGTGGGCCATCAGCTCATAACATCCTCCAGGCTCGGGCTGAGCAGTGCCATGCAGGCACCCAGGGGCTCTGGTCCAAAGAGATGAGGAATAAGAACAGAGCTGAGGGTTTGTCCACAGCGCCTGATCCCACAGACAAGTGCCCTGAGATCCCCAGACAGTGGGGGAAGGGTGTGTAACCCACACCCAGCACCACAGGGAGGGTCCCCTGTCAGGCTGTAGAGGCAGACTGCTCACCTTCTGTCTTGATCTTGAGGGCTGTCCTCACCAGTGCAAAGAGGGTGGCGTTGAAGGTGACAGTGCCGTCGCTGTTCAGGGGCATGTTCATGCACACCAGGCGCTGCACAGCAAAGCAGCACCTGTCACCCCAGGTGACAGAGCAGGCTGGCAGCCCCCAGACTCAGTGCCTGTCCTGGCTCTGCTCAGGGCATGGAGCCCTCCCAGCCCTGCCTGCCCTGCCCTGCCCAGGGCTCTGCATCACTCCTGGTACCACAATTGCCAGAGGCAGTGACAGCCCTGGTCCCAGCCAGCTGAACCAGAGCAAGCGATGGGCAGAGCTAGGGGAAATAACCTACAGGGGCATGGGTGCCATGGGAGAAAATCATGGAGTCACAGAATTGTTTGGGTCAGAAAAAATCTGTAAGATCATCAGGTCTACATCACTGTTCCCCCCCAGCACTGCCAAGGCCACCAGCAAAGCCACGTACACAAGCACCACATCCACACAGCTTTCAAACTCCTCCAGGGTGGTAACCCACAACTGTCCCAGGGCCTAACCAATCTTTTGGTGAAAACATTTTCCCTAATACCTATCCTAAAGCTCTCATGGTGCAACTTGAGACTGTTTCCTCTTGTGCAGTCACTTTTCACTGGAGAGAGGAGACCAGCTCCCACCTGGCTTCCACCTCCTGTCAGGGAGTTGTAGAGAGCAAGGAGGCTCCCTCTGAGCCTCCTCTTCTCCAGGCTGAATCCCCCCAGCTGCTTTCAGAGAGATGGGAGTCATTTTGCATTGCACTCCCCACTCCAAAATCTGCTCCAGGCTGCTGCCAGGAATCTGGGGATCAAATCTCCTGATTTATTTGCCCCAAACCCAGGAGGGATCACAGCAGTGCATGAGCTCCTGCCCATGCATGTTACACATGAGCTTCACACATGCCCTGGATTTGTTTGGAATGAACTAAGCCAGGAAAAGTGTGTTTCTGCTAAGAAAGTTGGGGTTTCCTTCTCCCTCAGCACTATCAGCTCTTGGAAACAACTTCTACCTCCAGCTGACAGAGCCACATGCCCTGCACTGCCCTCCTGCACCAGCTGCAGTGTGGCCTGGGAGTCCCTGCAGTGAGGGCTCTGGGCAGAGCCAGCCCACCAGTGCCACACCTTTGAAGCAGGGGGTGAGCACAGGTAAATCCTGATCTTGAGGAGCCTGAACCACATCAGCTCTGTGCACGTCAGTAGCTCCTCTCCTTGCCCCCCAAACGCACCCCTTCATTAAAAGGAGAGGTCAGAGCAGACTGTAAGTGTGGGAAATGGATTTGTAGAGAATTCTCAAAACCCATTCTCAAAACCACAATTTCTCTCTCAACAATGTCTGTCCCATGAAACAGCACAGACATGGCTGAGACAGAAATTGAACTACAAACAAGTTTCAAATTATAACCTTGCAAATAGATTAGATATTTTTGAGAAATAGAACTATGAAAAATGTGTTGTAGCAAGACCCACGTCAGGTATTTTAATAAATGATTGGCTTAGAAGCATTAGCAGCATTGTGTGGCAAAAGCTGATATGCCAAAACCACTTATAATGTATTGTAATTAGGAAATAGTTTAGCTTCTGATTGTGATGGTGTGAATTGTAACATCTGTACCATCTCACCCTTCTCATGAGAGTGAAAGTGGAAAATAAATCTTTAAATCACCTTTCAGGAGCCCTGTCTCTGGGTCAGAAAAAGAGTTTTTCCAGCATATAAGCCATGGCACTGGAAGCTGGCTGGATTGTCACTCTCAGCCTGCTGGGAGGACACAGTGATAGCTTGGGGAAGGTGCCCCTGTGCTCACACACCCTGTCACCCCTTTGGCTCTTACCTTACAAGCCACACGGTGTGGGCAGAACTTCCCAAAGCCCAGGGGAGGGTTGATACGCCTCAGCAAAGTCACCACATCCAAGTGTTTGATTCTGCCCCTGTAGAGGAAGCACAGCAATGAGACACTGAGGCAGCAGAAGTGGCTTGGGGAGGTGCTGATCCCTGGGATCTGCCCCGTGCTTCTGTGCAGGGCAAATCCCTCCTCTTCCCTCTGCTCCTCCTGGGGAAAGCAGCTGCTCCCTGTGGCACTGGGGAGCAGGTAAAGGTGTGCAGTGGCATGGGAAGAGTTGGCAGCCTCACCACAGCTGGATGAAGAGGGAACTGAAAGTCTTCTGTTCCCAAATATCCTGATGGCTTTTATCAGACCTGGATCAACTCTGGCAAATCCACAACTATCGTTGTTAGGGCAGACACAACATATACAGTGACACGACAGAATCTCTTCAGAAAGCTCTTTATGCTGTCTTTTACACAGTTTTTACAAACTTTGAGGGCAATTTCTAATTGGTTAATAGTTTTCTTGTTAATTATTTTATTGGTTAGCAAAAGGTATTTTACTTGTCTATCAAATCTATCTGTTCTTGAATTGTTTACATATTTTCTTTACTGATTCTTATGGGACAAATCCTTTGTTATTACAGGTGCACTTATTTTTCACCCTCAGAATAGATTGTTGTGTTAAAGGAACTTCTTCTCAAAATAGCTTCACATGGGAATTTGCAAATTGCTTGTTAGCTGCACTTAGAAGAAATGACAGGCCAGCTTTTTACCCTATTTCTACACACGTCCACCTCTGAGAGGCTGGAACCTGACTGGTAGGCAGTGCCACAGCTCACCCTGCCATGCCTGTCTCCCTCTCCAGGCACCCACACTCACTTGGCCTCGGGGTCGTACTCAGCCCAGATCCGCTTGAACTCGTCCAGGTGATGGGGCCCGAGGATGGACCAGTCCCGTGTCAGGTAGTCAAAGTTGTCCATGATGACAGCCACGAAGAGGTTAATGATCTGAGGAATGGATGGGAAGGACCCGGTTAGGGGAGCGACACCAGCACCGGGAAAACATGGGCAGATGTGTTCTGGAGCAGAAGGGGCTTGGGATCTCCTGGAGTCAGAGGATGCTGGGTGAGGGTCTTCCCAGGCAGAGAGGAACCTCCTGCTCAAGCAGGTCACGTGAAAGGACAAGCACATCAGCATCTTGTCCCTCTCCACCCTTGCCAAGGCCAACACAAACACATCTGGAAGGCAGCACATGGAGCCTGTGGGAAGAACCTAAAAGGGGATCCTGGGTCCCCAGAGGGTCAGTTTAGAGCAGGGCTGGGGAGGTGGGCTGGGGGTGATGTCCCCAGGAGGAGCTGCGAGCTCACCCATGAGACACACCACTAACAGCAGGTCAGGACAGGGGTGCCAAAGGGGCCCTGTGGGAACCAGCATACCAGGAAGGCACAGAGCATGTAGAAGCTGATGAAATAGAAGTAGGCAAAGCCAGTGCCACAGGTGTACTCCTCTCCCTCAGCATAGTCGGACTCGGGGTCACAGCGCCGGCCGTAGCTGCAGTCCAGCAGGATCTCCTGCCACGCCTCACCCGTTGCACACCTGGGAAGAGGAAACAGGAGCTGGGCATGCAGGGAGGGCTGAGGCCAGTCCAGCCTACAGGGGAATGGGAAGCTGCTGGGAAAGGAGCAGTCAGGATTCTGGGTTTGCTGCTATAGGGCTGCTGAAAGCTTTAGAAATTGTCTGGAGTCAAGGAAAGCCTTGGGCTAAGCTCCTGCTTCCCATGAATTTCCTCACAATTCACAAATTGAAATCCAGTCTGGGAAGGAAATATTCAGAATAGCAAGCCCAAAACACCCCTCTCCCTGGCAGCCCAGCCACACCAAGCAAACCCACAGCCTCTCCTGAAATGTTCCTACTGCTGCAGGAGATCTTTCTATGGGACAAAAACCAGCTACTGAAATATTGGTCCTCCCTCACTCCAAGCTGGGCATTCCCACAGCCTCAGAGCCCGGCTCCCTTCTGGAGCTGCTGACAGGACAGGACTGACCTGAAAAGCAGCAGCACAGCCTGTGGAAAGGTCTGGAAGTTGTTGTTTCGGTTGATCTGGGTCCCATCCACCATGGCGATCTTCCCAAACATCTGTAAATCACCGTGGGAGGTTTCCAGTGTGCCATCCTTTCTTTGGCACCAATCCCCCTCCAGAGCACCTCTGGTGCCTGAGCTCTACTTCTTGTTTATTTGGCTTTGGGCATCCCCAAAAGAGATTAAGATTGGGGTGTGGGTGCCCTGGGGCTTAGAAGCTACTTGGACATTCCTGTCAGTGCTGAAACACCCCTGACACAACTGCATCTCATCTGGGCCAGGGAGACAAGGTCTCCTGAACCAGCACAAGCACTGGTGCCTGTGTGTCTAGGTTGTGCCATTGACTCCCAAAGTGCTCTTGGCCATGTGCCTCAGCTGCCCTGGCTGAAGCTCAGGGATGGGAGGCTGCTGGGGTGGCAAACATCCTTGCAGACCAGGGTCAACAGGTCCCATCATGTGTAAAGTCCCAGAGAGGGCCTAACAGAGGAACCAGTCCCTCCCTGTCCCACCTCCCCAGGTGCCATCAGGCTCAGAGCATCTGCTGAAGACCAATTCCCACCCCCCCTGCCCCTGTGCCCCTCACCTGCATCCCAATCACAGCATAAATGAAGAAAAGCATCACAATCAGCAGGGCCACGTATGGCAGAGCCTGTGACAAAAGGACCATGGCTTGTGTGAGACACAACCCAGGGACAGGGCATCAGCTCTGGAGGTGCTGCATGGGGACCCTGCTATCTGGTCCCTGCATGGGGAGGGGACAGCTCACCTGCTCCTCTCCCCACCCTCCTGCTGGCCCCAGTCACCTGCTCCTCTCACCACCCTCCTGCTGGCCCCTTCTCTGTGGTTCTCACACAGAGAGGCTGATGTCAGCCCCCAGGGGAGCACTGCTCTCTGTGGCTGGGACAGAGGCTCAGCACACCCCAGGGCTGCCCAGGGCTGAGGGAGCTGCCCAGGTCAGGGCTGTGAGCTGATGCTGCAGCATGTCCTGAGGCACCCACCTGGTGCAGATCACAGCCAAACAGAACCAGGACAAAAGGGCCCAGGCAGGTGCTGCCAGTACCTGGCCCAGCTCTGACCCTCAGTGCTGTCAGCCAGGGAGTCCCACACACCTTCCCACCCACATGGGAAATGTTCTACACACCACAAGCCCTCAGCATCCTGCCAGCACCGGAGCTTCCCCCTCTGCCTGGTGAGCACAGGCTGCTCATGCTGCCAGCCTGAGGATCAGCCACTGTGCCAGCCCTGGGCATGTGTGTTTGGGAGGGGAGCACTGCTCCTGGCAGACCTGAAAGGACTTGATGAAGGTCCACAGGAGGGTCCTGACACCTTCACCCCGGCTCAGCAGCTTCACCAGGCGCATCACCCGGAACAGCCGGAAAAAAGTGATGGAGACGCGGGAGTTGTCATCAGGGTCCTGCAGGCAGAGCACAACAGCTGGAGGACACAGAGTGCTGAAGCCTCCAGGCTTTCAAGGCAGGGGGGTCAGGGCTTGGGGTGAGGAAGGGTAATGAGATGCCAACCCCAGGCACCAGTCGTGGTGCCCCTGCCTGCACACAGGATCAGACTGCAAAGATGTGCTGGCACTTCTACCCCTGGCACTTCTCCCCACAGCCTTCCCAGGGATCTCCTCTCCCCAGGCCCCCATGCTCACACTTTTGACACTGGGATAATGCAGGAAGGAAGGCATGCTGCCACATGGACTGGGAGAGCTGTGAGGGTCACAGGGCCACCACAGACAGGCTTAGTCCCACCAGGGTCTTGCCCAGCACATCCTATATGTGTAGGGTGAGGTGTAGGGTGGGCACCAGGCACAGGAAGGGCTAATGACAGCTGTTTAAGCAGAGAAGGGCTGTTTTGAGAATGTTACAGCAGGATTTTAACTAAAGGAGGGACTGAAGAGAGGTGTCTCTGTGGGGTGCTGCCCAGTGTCACCTGGCCATGCAGTGATGCCCACCCTCTGTGGGTATCCCCCCAGAAGGAGGGAACAACCAGGGGTTCAGGGCAGAGAAGGCAGGCAGGAGGTGAGGCAAGAGGCACGGCTCCTGGCCTAAAAGGACTGGGTTTTGTCTGGAAGCACCTAACAGTGGTCCTTGGAGGGGCTGAGGGTTTGGTTCTGTGCCCTTGATAAGTCCCAGCATGGCACAGCCTCAGCTGCCATCTCTGCCACCAGGAGCCATGAACAGACCATCCTGGCACTGCCTACATGGACTCCATCAGAGCTTGGGATGCTTTTCCCACTGCCCCCTTGGCCTACCAGAGCTTTACTGCTGCCCCTGCATCCCTCTCACTCCCATCACCCTGGCCACTCACTCCCAGCTATTTCAGGGCAACAAAATCCAGCTGTAAATACTCCTCCCAGCAGCTCCACTTCCCTCAGTATCACACTTCTGAGTTCCCAGGGCTGCACTGTAGAGCTCCATCTCTTCTCCCACCTGTCTTTCCCCTTTCACTCTCCTGGTGTCTCGTGCCCAGTGGTCAGGAACATCCCATCAGCCCCAGAGCACCCCATCCCCAGCACTGGGCTCTGGGCAGTGTCCTGTGGGGAGCAGCTTGCACTCTGCAGTTCCCAGCACCAGGGCCCTGGGAGGAGGCTCTGGCTCCCTCCACATTCTCAGGCCAAGCCCGGACACCCCACTGCCACTGCACCCATGGTGGGCTTTGGCCCCCAGTGCAGGGCTTGGCCCAGGACATTGGGCTGCACCCAGGGGACAGAGGCAGCTCTGGGGAAAGGCACAGGGAAGGCATTGCCCCTCTCTGTGGGCCTGATATTTCTGAATCTGTAAGGTTTTCAGCCTGTCAGTGGCTGATTTTCTTCCCTTGGGAAGATTTCTTGGGAGAGTTTTCTTTCAAGGACAGTTCCTGTAAATAGCCATAACATTTCTAAGTAAACAATATTTCTTCTCATAACATTTTTAAGTTCTCATAACAACCTCTCTCCCAGGTGTTGTTGCTGTTACTTAACCAATGGAGAGAGCTGTCCATTCTATAGAACAATAATGTGCCTTTTTAGAGCAGCATGTTATAAAAAGGCTGGATGAATGGTAAATAAAGCCTTCTGATCTTTCTTCTACCTTGAACTGGAGTCAAGCTCTTTATTTGGTGTCCAACAGTGACACCTCTCACCATTTGAGGTGTTAGAGCATGGGTTGGACTCGATGATCTTGAAGGTCTCTTCCAATCTAGAAAATTCTGTGATTCTGTGATTTCTCTGGCTGTCAGAGGCTGCATCCCTTCAGGCCTTAGGCAGCCAGGGTGATGGCAGAGGGACCAAGGCCAGCTTTCCTGCCCTACAGCTGGAAGGGCCCTCTGATATGGCACTTCCAGGGGATGGGATGGTGAAGGGCAGGACTGGGCCTTCAGATGGGCCCAGGAGGGCTGGGGAACAGCCTTGCTCCTCTCAGGGTGGGAAGGGGTGTCTGTGTGCATGGTGTGTCACCCCAAATCCCTCTCAGCAAGGGCAGAGTTACACCCAGAGAGAACAGCTGAGTGTGGAGTGCCCCAGTGACATGCAGGGCACATGCTCAGGCTGGGCACAGGCAGTGAGGGATGAAGGGCAGGCACATGCAGTGGTGTTTGCAGGGCAGGCACATGCAGTGGTGTTTGCAGGGCAGGCACATGCAGCAGGTGTTTGCAGGGCAGGCACATGCAGCAGGTGTTTGCAGGGCAGGCACACGCACTGGTACTTACAGTGCTGTCACAGCCGCCGCCCAGGCAGTACAATCCCCCGCTGGGTGCAAGAATGGTCTGTCAAGAGAACAGAGTCAGCAGAAGGGAGGCAGGAACGACAGGAAAGAGGGGGGCGTGGTGACACAAGGAGATAAACAGACCCAGAAGAGAGAGTGAGATGGAAATTGGGGAGAAGGGGCACAGGGAAGGGCAGGCAGAGCCCCACCGTCCCTTAGGCTCAGGGAAAAGGTGAGGTGACTGTTGATAGGCAGAGGCAGCATCTGGGTGGGCAAGGAACCACACAGACCACGAGGGACTCACCCACCTCTGTGCCCTGCTGAGCCACCCTCAGAGGGGCAGGGCTGTGCCCTGAAAAGCTGGGCCAAACCTCAGTGCTGCTGCTGCCCTCCTCGCTCAGGGATCTGGAGGTGAGCTGAGCTCCTCAGCCAACACAGCATGGCAGCTCGGACACCAAGGCACAACTGGGGCAGGTTTCCTTGGAGAGACCCCCTCAAACCCCCTGGGGGTCCTCAAAGCCAGCCAGAGACACTCGCCTGCTGTCTGCAGAGAGCCTGGGATGCTCTGGGCAGGGAGACTCAATGTCAGCCCCTGACTCTTGGTGGGGTGGTCCAGCCCTGTGCCCCCTGCACAGCCCACGCTCGTTCCTGGGGTCCCAGCCAGCAGCTGTGGGAGTGGGAGGCTGCAGGGGTTGGGCCTTGCCAAGGAGCTGAGCTCCCAGGGCAGTGACAGGAGCAGCACAGCAGCAGGAGCCCTCCAGCCTCCTACATTCCAGAGCCAGGGGTAGCACTGCCAGTGGGGCCCCCATCCCTGCTTCCCTCAGACCCCTCAATGCCCCCCAGGATCTGGGGGAACTCAGACAGGGACTGGAGAGAGGGGAGAGGGGAGATCACTTGCCAGCCCCACACTGCAGCCCCCAGGGGAGCTGTGATGGGTGCAATGGCTGCAAAAAGCTCCTGGGAACAAGGGGTGACAAACCCACCTTGTACTGACCTCTTAGCAGGAAGGAGACTTATCAGAAGGGGAGGTGAGGTTGCCCCCACCCCCTCCCCTCCCTCCATGCCTCCTAATCCTAATCCCAGCCCCCTGCACATCCCCAGATGGCTGGGAAACATTTGGCAACCCTGGGAGAGATGTGGGCTGGCTGGAAAGGACAGCACATTGGGACAGATAAGAGCCCTGAGGGGACAGAGGTGGGCACAGCCAGAGCAGGGCTGACAGAGGTCCCTGCAGATCTTGGCAGGCTGGGGAAGGAAAACAATGCTCTTGGTGCTCCTGCACACAGACAGGGGGGAAAGGACCTAGGAAGCTCAGGCCACAAAGAATATTCCAGAAATTCTGCCTGGGATTCTGCACAGCCCTGCTGCTGTCAGCAGTGCTGCAGCACACAGAGCACAGTACCTGGGTCAGTCCCTGCCAGCCCAGTCAGGGCATCAGACTCCTCCCTGTGCCTGTGACACATCCTGGGCATCCCCACAGAGCCTCAGCAAGGACAGCAGGAATTGGGAACGTGGCCAAGTGGTCTCCTGCTCCAGAGTGACTGAAAACCACTGCCCAGTCCAGGGCCTTGGGCACCCCTTGAACCTCAGTTCTGAATGACAGCAGGCTGGGGAAGGACAGGCAATGGGAAACCAAGCCACAGGTGCAGAGAGCTGGTGGGCAAGGAGGAGCAGGAGCTGCTGATAGATGAAAGCTGTTGGCTCTGGCATGAAATCTGAGAGCTCCTGAAGGCTGAGAAGTCCAGAGGCCAGAGGATGGCTGCACTGGCAGGCAGGACTGTGCAGAGAGGGACAGAGGGCTCTCACAGGAGAGGAAGGTGGATGGTTTGTGCTCATCCCAGCTCTGTGAGGCCTGGAATACCCTACAGAGAAGAAGGTGACTGCTCTCAAGGGTCTCTGAAAACCTCACCTTCCTGCACAGAGAACCCCTGAAGGTGACCCTGTGCAGGGGTGGGGGGCAGAGGCAGCAGCAGTGCCTGGCCCAGCCCTGCAGGGCACCAGAGCTGGCAAGTCCCTCTGAGGAGACACTGCCAACTCACTGGAGAGGGTTAATCTATCACCTCCCCCATCCCACAGCTGCTTCTAGAGCCACCATCAGGTCTGCTGAACAAGCACACACCTCCCACAGCAGGGAGGCATTTTCAGGGCCAGACACAGGTGTGCATGTCCCAGGGCTAGGGAAGGCAGGCTGCCTTCCCAGCACTGCTGTGGAAATGCTCCCAGCAGAGCACTGCCTGAGGCAGCAGCCCCACAGCTTAGTGCAGAGGTCCTGCAGTGGTGTCTGCAGTTCCCACAGGCACACACACACCACCAGGTGTACGTGTACAGGCTGCTGTGTGAAGGGACACACACAAAGCAAATGTCTTGAAATCTGAGGTGTGGGATCGTTCCTATGGGCCAGCAGAGTCCTGTGGGGACAGGGAGCTGTGGGAACCCTTTTACTCTCATCTGCACTGATCTGGATGTGTGGATGCCTGTCCAGGCATGCACAAGGGGAGTGGGGCAGGGGCTGGCACACAGCCTGCTGCTTGTGGGCTAGTCCAGAGTGACTGTTTCCCACAGGATTCCAGTGCCTACAGGTTCAGGAGACCAGAGGGGAGGGGGCAATGTGACCTGCTGGACACTTGGGGATGTTCAAATTGTGCCTTAATGCTCAAAGGGCCTCAGCTGTGTCCTCCAGACCCTCGTGCCATGTGCTGATCCTGGCTTGTCCCTCCTCAGAACCAAGGAGAGCAGGGAGAGAGGAGAGGATGAGTCCAACCATGCCCCTGCAGAGCTGCAGAGCTGGACACCACCCCAGCACTCCTGCCTGGTCCCAGGGCAGGTGCCACAGGGCAGCCTTGGGTGGGGACGGCGCCGAGCCCGCAGACACTCACATCAATCTCGCTGAGGATGACATCAATGATGCTGCCAATCACTATGAGGAAGTCAAAGACATTCCAAGGGTCTCCGAAGTAGCCCTGTCAGGGAGGAGCCAAAGAAGAGTGAACATCAAGGGTGCCAGTCAAGGAGACAGAGGCTGAAGCCCAGAGGAAGGGGTACCCGAATGTGCTTCAGGGACTCTGATCCTCAGAAGAAGGGATGGTGGTCAGAGCTTGCACCCTCTGCTCGGTTATTTGGACCTGTCTTGCAGCACAGTGAAAGGAGAGGGTGCATCAGGATGGCTGGAGCTGACCCCACTCTGGGTATGACACTGAAGATGGGAATAATGGCCAGCTGGACTGGGTGGGATTTGGCTAGCAAGTCCCTCCAGAAACTCCAAGGTCCTGCACATGGGGCTCCCTAAGGGTCTTGCAAGGAGAAGTTCTCTGGAGCTGCGGGGCAAGGGGTGCTTGTACTCAAGAGATGCCAAATGCAGGATAAATGGACCCCCTGGCCTGGCCTGCTTTCCATGCTGACCATGCCCTTCCCTCACCTTAGCTTTAAAGGCCATGAGCTTGAGGACCATCTCCAGGGTGAAGAGGATGGTGAAGGCCACATTGAGGATGTCTGAGACGTGGTTCATTTCTGCAGACTGGTTGTAATGCTGAGGATGAGGCAGAAGGAGCCATTAGCTGATGGCAGATCCAGCCTCCACTGGGAGCTCAGAGATGTGTGCTGGATGCAGAGCCCCCTCCCACAGCCAGGCCTATGGCTCAGCAAAAAGGAAATTTCCCCCTGCAGCACTTTCTCTGGGCTCCCCACATCCCATTTTGGGGATGGGGCAGAAGTCCCATTTGCCCCATCATCCCATAAGTAAACACCCCCTATCCAGAGCTCTCCTGGGGCTCACAGGGCTGAGCCAGCCCATGCCCTGCCACAGACACCCCTCCAGCACCACCCCTGTGCCCTTACCTGCATGCCCAGGCAGATGGTGTTCAGCAGGATCAGGAAGAACATGAGGTACTCGAAGTAGGAGGAGGTGACCACGTACCAGATCTGGTACTGGTGGGGGTTCTTGGGGATGTAGCGGCGCAGCGGGCGAGCCTTCAGCGCGTACTGCACGCACTGGCGCTGCCAGGGAGGAGGGCAGGAGTGATCCCACTGCAGGGCACACTCAGCACCACCAGCAACACTGCACAACCCCACAGAGCCAAGCCACCTTCTCTCCCAGCCCAGCCACACGGGCCAGCTACAGCAGTGGGTCAGGAAACGGCTGTGCTTCCTGCAAAAACACCCCACAGCACCCACACGCTCCCAAAGCCATCTTTTGCCTCCAAAGATGCCCATGCTGCCCTTGGCAGCCCAGACCCCTCCAGCCCAGAGCCTGCCTGTTTGTCCCAGCATTTCCCCAGGGTCTCTCAGGACCAGCTTAGGGCGCCCTGAAGACACCACATGAACCAGGGGTGAAGGGGGCACTGAGATGGCTGCACAGACCTGTCCCTCCCCAGCAGCCCAGGCCCATCTCTGCTGGGTTTCTGTGGGGTTCACATCACCCTGGCACCCCCAGCTCAGACTGCCTGTGCTGCCTCAGTGCAGGAGCATGACAGCACTCCAGGGCCAGCAGTTGCCCCTGTACAATGTCCTCCCCGGCGTGTCCCACATCCTCTGCCAATGCCTCTGCCTCTTTCAGCCCTGCTGTCCCCAGCCAGAATGACAGCATGACAGCATCACAGAAGGGCTGGCAGCAGGAAGTTCCTCTGGAGATGGTCTAGGCATAGTTTCCTGCCCAAAGCAGGGCCAATTGGAGCATGCTGCCCAGGACAGTTGGCTTTTGAATAGCTCCAAAGATGGAGGCTTCACAGCCTCTCTGGACAACCTATTGCAGTGCTTGACCACCATCATTATAAAAAAGGGGGGTTTTAAAATGTTTAAATGGAATTTCTTGTTTTCTTCAGTTTGTGTCCATTGCATTTTTTCCTGTCACTGGACACAACTGAAAAGAGCCTGGCTCAGTCTCCTCTGTGCCTTCCCACAGGTCAGATTCCTATGAGCCTTCTTTTCTCAGCACCAGACTTGACTCCCAGACCCTCCTTAGGTGCTCCAGACCCTCCATCATCTCAGTGGCCCTTTGCTGGACTCACTCCAGTGTATCTATGTTGCTTTTATACTGGGGAGCCCAGAACTGGGCACAAGCCTCTGCTCCAGCTCACTCTGGGCACCCTACCTGTCCAGGGAGGCCCACTCCCTGTTTCTGGTCTCCTCTGCTCTTCCCTCAGGCTTGTTTTGTGCTAGGCATGGGTCCAGCTGACCCTTCCCCAGCAGCAAACAGACCTGGGGCAGGTTCAACTCATCTGTTTCAGCAGTGCCACCACAAAGAAGGGCTGATCCAAATCAGCCAGCCCCAGCAGTGCCAGATCCAGGGCTGCTCCTCCTTGTCCTGTTCCAGCAGTCCCATTACCTGATTCTTGTCCAGCTCACAGTTCTTGTACTCATTCTCCCCTTGCTCCTGGAAGGTGACAATGACAAAGCCCACAAAGATGTTCATCATGAAGAAGGCAATGAGGATGATGTAGATGATGAAGAACATGGCAATCTCCACCCGGTAGTTGTAGATAGGGCCTGCATCCTCAGCATTGGTATCAATGGCCATGTACAGCAGCCTACAGGAGGGAAATGGAGGCAACAGAAATCCTGATTGGGTAGGGAAGATCATGTCTCCTCCTGAAGGTTTCAGAGAGCTTTGGGGACATCCAACAATGGTGGGACAGGGCTGCTTGGGTAACCTTGCCAACTCCACAGCCACTGCCAGGGTGACTGGTCCTGCTTCTCAACATGGATAGCTCTTCTTTCTTTACCCTGGCCAAGGCCCATGGCACGCCCTGCTCCCAGCACGGACCTTCCCTCAGCAGAGACTCACTCTGGCCAGCCCTCAAAGGTGGAGACCGTGAAAAGCGACATCATGGCTGAGAAGACGTTGTTGAAGTGGAAGTCACTGTGCAGCCAGACCCGCTCCTGGACCTCAATCTGCGTGGGGTCTGCGTCCACGTAGTTGATGAACTGACCCCTGCAGCAGAGGGGACACAGAGCTCACTGGCAGGGCCCCCTCAGCCCAGGCTGCAGCACTGGCCTGGCCTCCTTGGTCCCTGGAAGGGGAGGACAGCCCTGTGCTTGTTGCTGATTGATCCCAGGGAGAGGGAGGACAGGATGACACTCCAGATCCACTTTCTGGATGCAACATTCCCATGCAGGAACACAAGCATTCCCCCCACATCCCCACCCAGCTCCCATCCCTGGCCACCGCCCAGCAGAGAGCTGCAGAGAGCTCCTACCTGCACTCCTTCTCCGTCAGCTTGGATGGGTCTGTGCACCTGTAGAACTTGCCCTGCATTCAACAGAGACCAGAAGTGGCCACGACGTTGCTTTGACTTTAGAAGCCCTCAGGAGTTCTGACTTTTTCCCAGCCCTCAGACCCCATCTCACCACCTCCATGCAGGCTCTGGCTCCCACCACCACTGGCCTCCCCACTGTGCCTGCCAACACAACCCAGTTCACAGGGTGCTTCCAGAGTCATGGCAGGCCGTGGGTCAGTCCCAGGCTGAGATCAGGAAATGCTGCCTGGTGATGGGAACAAACCTTCCACAGCCCTGAGCTGAGGCCTACCCAGCTCACCCTATCTGGGAGTCAACGATTTGGAAAATAGGGAATAAAGCAGTGACCAGAAAATTAGCTCAAAGCTAAGTTATGCTGACAGGTCTGCTCAGTCTGCTGGGTGTCCTGAAAGCTCTTCCCACATCAGCTCAGAATTTAAGCTCAGTTATTAGAACAAAAGTGAGCTCATCCAGGGCCAGCTCTGCCTTAGAGCAGCCAAGGCCCAGAGAGCAAGAGCAGTGCTGTGAGAAAGGAAACACTTCACAGTCGAAACAGAGAGGAAATCAGTCAGAGGTGCCTGCTGCCACAGAAAGAGGAAACTGAGGAATGAAGGGAGTTGAAGCAGTTGGCTCCTTTACAGGTGCTGTGTGGACCTGACAGCTTTGGTGCTTCCTGCCCTCCTCTCAGTGCAGGTTCTTCTGTGGGTCCTCTCACAGACTGCAGAGAGCACAGCCTGTGCTGATCCCAGCAGTGGCAGGAACCGTCCCCAAGGTGATGTCCAGGAGAGCCTGGCCAGGATGGTGCTCGAGCAGAAGGTCCCTCCTGCCCTCCTGAGGCCCACTCACCTTGAAGAGCTGAACTCCAATGCAGGCAAACATGAACTGCAGCAACGTGGTGACAACCACAATGTTCCCAATGGTCTTGATGGCCACGAACACGCACTGGACCACGTGCTGCAGAGGTGAAGGACAGTGCAGATGTGACCACAGCTGGGGCAAGACCCTGCTCTGTGTCCCACACCCTCCCACTCCAGGAAGAGTGGGAGCCTGCTGAGAGCAGAGGGATTGGGCAGACCCCTTCCACAGATGGGTAGTGGGAACTGGGAGCAGGGCACAGTGCCTGCCACACAACCTCCTGGTGGCACTGCCATGGGAGGAGGTCCCCTGGTGCCAGCCTCTCATTTACCTTCAGCCCCTTTGCCCTGTTAATGGCTCTCAGAGGCCTCAGCACCCTCAGCACCCGCAGGATCTTCACCACAGAGATGGTACTGGACCTGTGGAGGAAGGCATAGCTGAGGTGGGGCCGCTTCCCTGCCCAGGCTAGGCCGGCACAACTCCAAGCAGCCAAGGAGGGCAGGCTGGGGCCAGAAGTGAGGGACAAGGGATGGCAGAGACTCACAGGTGTCACTGGCCATCACCCCACAAAAGGCCAAGTGACACTGGCAGCTGGAGAAAGCAAATCCAAACTGAATTTCTACCCACAGACATTTGACACTCAAGGAGTGTCCTTTGACCTCCCTGACCAGTTTGTGGGCCTGCCTCCCAGTTGTCCATGTCCCCTAAACATGACATAACAGATACAGGGGCAGCCACTGGGCTGGCTGCTCCTTCCCCACCCACCACCCCAGCTGCCCCACCAGCCTGAACAGCCTAGTGCCCACTCTGTGGCACATGGAGGTGCTTACTCAAATCCCATGGAGATGAGGGAGACAGCAACCACCAGTAAGTCCAGGATATTGAAGGAGTTCCTGCAGAAGGAGCCTTTGTGCAGGAAAGCACCGTAGGTTGTCATCTGGGGAGCAGAAGGAGTTAAGAAAGAGGCTGGGCAGGGCTCAGGGGCATGGTTCTTCCATGGGGGGAAGGGTGGACAAGGCACAAGGGACTTTTCACAGCTCCATGGCCAGGGGACTCTGTCCTGCTCAGACCTCTGCAGCTAGGCAGGAAGCTGATTTCAGGTGCAGCACTGGCTGGTGACAAAACTCTCCCAATCAGTCAGCAAATTAAAGAGGAGAATAGTAAAGGCTCTTGGAGTAGAACAACATGTGGCAGCAGCTTGGATTGTGACTTATGTCAACAGATTTTCACTGCTTTCTCTCTTTTTCTTAATGGCATGTCAGAATAAAAATGCTGGTGCTATGGCTGATGTGTCCCCATGTGACAGCACAGCTGACTTCGCTGCCTGACCTCAGTGGAGAGGGCACATGGCCCCTGGGACAGGTCACACATGACCCAGACTGCATGAATGAACTCTCCAGGAGGATCAGCTGGAAGTTTCTCCTCACTGAGACCTTCAGGAGCATGAATACCTGAAGAGTGTGAGCATCCATGGCCAAAACAGTCTAGACCTGTGTGCTAGGCCATGCTCATGGCAGGACCATGGACTCACCTTCAAGACGATTTCAACTGTGAAGACAGAGGTGAAACCAATGTCAAAGTATCCAAGAATCTGAGGACAGAGACAGCAGTCCTGGATGAGACTTGGGTGACATGGGAAACGCTTCAGTGTGTTCAAACATCCTGGAGCTGTCTACTCTGTGGACTGGGGAGGCCATCTAGCTCAACAGGGTCTCTAAACCCAGTATCAAGAGGACTCCTGAACTTTCCCCAGCTTTGCTGATTTTCTCCAGTGACGATCCAACCTGCAGCTGGGACAAAACTGTCCCCTTCCAGGTGAGTTCCACCTGACTCACCTGAGAGCATCTGATCCCCAAAAACAATAAGTGCCATGGGAAGCTGTCTCATGTGAGATCCCCCAGTCCCTCCCAAGCCCACTGGTACCCTGAAGGACAGGAGCTGTGGCTCCCATGGCTGCATGCCAGCAGCATTTGAGGGCACCGCACAGACCAGAGGTTCAGTTTGCTACCTCACAGGATGTCTCTTTCCCCTCAAAAAACCACCACAATTTCAAAACAAAATAATCTTGTACACCCTTCCAGGTGGATCTTTTCACCCAGAAGTGAACTGAGACATGGAGCAATAAACCTTGTCCCAGCTGCACCCTGAATGGAAAGCACAGTGCCAGAGTGCGCTGCCCTCCCAGAGGCAGGGTTGGAATCCCAGTCTAGGAAAAGCCTCTGGTGAGTAAATCCCTGCTTACTGGGGAGCTGGGAGTCTCCATGAGGTCTCCCCCACCCATCCCAAACCTCTGCATTTCTGCGGGCACCTTGTTGCGGAAGGACTCGGCCCGGATGGGATCTTCAGCTGCCAGGGAAATGCTGCTGAGCAGGATGAAGAGCAGGATGAAGTTGGTGAACCAGGTGGCATTCACAGTTCTGTGGCACAGGACCCGAAACCTGCCAGGGACAGGAATGCCATGGGATGCTGCAAGGGGCCAGAGGGGCATCAGACAGGGTTGTGGCAGCCTGGCAGAGGGTTAGGGAGAAGCCCTGAGGACAGGAAGGCCCTAGGCACGGAAGGATGTCTGTACCAGTCCTTCCACACAGAAGGCTTTTCCCCATGAGCTGTGTCCCTTCAGAACTGGCTGTCATGCACAAACAGGACCCTCCTGTGAACAGCTGGTGCCAGAGGCACCTGGGCCATGCCTGGCCCTAGAGGGCAGGGAGAAGGGGCAGTGCCTACTTGTTGGTTGGGCTGAAGATGAAGAATGAGCTGGCTTCAGGCATGGGCACGGCCTTCTCCTTCAGCTGTAATTCTGCAAGGGGACGTGGCCGAGGACTCAGGGGGATTTCAGGCTCATCTTCCTCATCATCACCTGTAGGGAGACCATAAGAAAAGAAAAGAATCATCCAAAGAGGGAATATGACCTTATGGACAATGATCCCATGATCCTGATTTGGCATGCAAGCCAGAAGGACCTCAGTACCCCAAGGCTGGTGAAAGTTCACTGCATGCTTTGCTCCTCACACACCATCCCTCTGCAGTGCCTCCTCAGCCTTCCTGCTGCTCTGCCAGGGACAAGTCTTACCTGGGAAGTCTGCAGAAGGGTAGGGGTCTTTGATCTCATTGACATTGGATTCAAATTCGTCCACTTTCAACTGAAACAAGGGAGAGACAGAGAGGAGGATGTGCAGCTGCATGTGCCAGTTGGCCAGACCCTCTCATCTTGGAAGCCACATGGGACAAGCAGCATCTCTGCATTTGGCCCAAACAGCACCGAGCACATGGAGTGCTGGCCCAGGCTGGAACCTGGTGAGGGGATGCTGCAATCAAAGCAAAGAGGATGGGAAATAGGAATGTGTGCTGGCCAAGAGACTGGAGCCATGCAAATATGGCAGGGGAGGAATAAGACAGGGAGCAACATCTGGGTGAGTTTCTAAGGGCACCTCTGGAAAGTGGATAGGAAAGCAGCTGCTGGCCAGGTGCTTCTCAGAGGCAGCTCAGCACAGTCAGCACAGCTGAACAGGGGTTTGCATATGAGGGGTGATGGTGTGGACATAAGGGAGATCTGGGATGCTGCTGACTTGCTTTGCTCCACTCCACACTGGTGTGCACCAGACCATCTCAGCCACTGACAACCGGCTGTGGCCAAGGAAATGAATTGGAGAAAAAGTATCCCCAGCAATGGAGCTGCTTCACCAGGCAACGTGACCTGCCTGGCCCCAGAGAGCACCCATCACCCCCATCACTGGTCAAGGGGCCAGACCCAGGCTGGCTCCAAGCCTTTGTCTATCCTGGCTGGTGAGAGAAGGAGCTAGGGCCCCCCACAAGGAGCTCTCCAAGGCTCACCTCCACCAAAACTGACCTTGGCTGTTGTGGGAATCCCTTCTCCCTTTGCTTTCTGCTCCAGTTTCTTTGCCAGCATCTGCTTCTCCTCTTCAGACTTCTCTGGGTAACCTCTAAGCAGAGAGGAGGGCAGAACAGGAACTGAAGTCTGGGCAGGGGCCATGGGAAAGGTCATTCTGTCCCCTTACACCCAAACAGCCCTTTTGGGAGCTCCCACGGGCAGGGAGGGCAGCCCTCACCTGGACATCTTCCGCCGTTTGCGCTCCTCTGCTTTGGCCTTCTGGGCTAAGGTCAGGCTCTCGGCCTCAGCCAGGTTATCGACAGCAATGGCCAGGAAAACATTCAGGAGGATGTCTGGAACAGTGCTAAGGACATGGACTTGCTTCCTGTCTGGAGGATGTGGCCAGAGCCATCCATGGTCTCCAGGGTGCCCTTAGAAACTGTCTTGGGTTGCAATACGTAACCAAAAATGTGTATTCTATTTTCCATCTGTTGAAACTGGTTGAGGAGGCGGGGGGTTTTTGGTTGATTTTTTTTTTTCCTTTATCTCTTGTATAACCCATTCCTCATAACTCCAGGGAGGAGGGGGCCGGTGCCTTCTATCAACGGGAAGCTGTTAAAACCAGGTGAGGTTTTTTATCTCTTTTAAATCCTTAACTCTTAGAGAGTTCTTTATCTCTTCCCCCACCCATCCTCCCTGCAGGGGATATCTGCTGTTAATGGGCCATTAAGGCTCACCACATGACTAATAAAATTCCACCATCTCATTGGGAGAGGCTCCACCCAGGGGAGGAGCCAAGCATTTCTACCTGTATAAAACCTGCAATTCAGAACACCAGAGCAGCCTGTTTTTCACTGGATTCCAGAGGAAGACCAGATCCAGCTTGCCACCACTGGATCCTTTCTACAGGATCATCTCCAACAGAACCACATCTGTCACTCCAGGAGGATTTATTTGGACTGCTTCCAACACATTGACCAACAGAGTGTCATGGCATATTCTGACTCTGTCAGGGTTTCTAGGATTTTGTTTGTTTGCTTGTGGTTTTGTACTGCTACATTTGTATTTTTAATACTCCTAGTAAATGACTATTCCCAAATCTTTGCCTGAAGGCCCTTAATTGCAAAATCATAGTAATTTGGAGGGAGAGGGTTACATTCTCCATACCAAGGGAAGCTCTGGCTCTCCCTGGCAGACACCTGTCTTTCCAAACCAAGACAGAAACCTTCCTGGAGCTTAGCCCTTGTGATAACCCTGGCTGCTGATCCCTAACCAGCATCCATCCCTTGTGAGCACTGGGCTCTGAGCTGCCTGCCCTCTCTGATGGAATCTCTGCCTGCCAGACAGCCAGACCTGCTCCAGATGTGCTTTCCTCCAGTCCCCTGTCTTCACCCACCACCAGTGCAAGCCCTGAAGCCCGTGGTTTATTCCACTGCTCTTCAGAACCTAAAAGCTTAAGGCAAGCACTGAAACACTGAGGGAAGCCCCTGCTTCCCCCCTCCCCAGTCCTGTGCAGTTGATGCTATGGGGCTGGGTGCAAGGGGGCTGGCCCTGGCTTTGCAGGCAGAGGATACAGTTCCCACAAACAAAGAGGATGATGAAGTAGATGCAGACCAGCATGCCAGGAAAGGACGGGCCCCCGTAGGCCATGATCCCATCATACATGATTGAATTCCAGTCCTCTCCAGTCAGGATCTGGGAGCAGAGCAGGAATAAAGCAGTAATAAAGTAATAAGAGCATCCACAGCAGAGCATGACAGAACCCCACAGACTGATCCTACCCTTCTGGCTCCAGCCCCATGGTCAAATCCTCCTTTCTGCTCAGCCCTGAACCTGAGCTCATGACTCCAGTGCATTTCCCTGTTCCTGTCTCAAAGCCACACCACCTCTATAAACCCACATCCCCTTGAGGCCTAACTCCTGCCTGGAGACCCACAGCCCAGGTGAGCCCCCCAGCTCCCTCCCTCCAGCCCCCCACTGCCATTCCCACAGCCCCAAACCTGAAAGACACTGATGAGGGCCTGGGGAAAGTTGTCGAAGGTGCTGCGCCGCACTTTCATGTCCTCGAAATCAAACTTGCCCCCAAAGAGCTGCATGCCCAGCAGGGCAAAAACTATGATGAAGAGGAAGAGGAGGAGGAGCAGAGAGGCAATGGAGCGGACAGAGTTGAGCAGAGAGGCTACCAAGTTGCTCAAAGATGTCCAGTACCTGGGAAGAGGAGAGACAGGGGCACGTGGGAGGTGAAAGAGTGGGGAAGGCTGTGGGGAGGACCAGGCAGACACAGGGAACCTAGCCAAACAGACCAAGGGGGTGTGCTAGCAGCCCAGAAAGGGGGACTTTGAACCCAGGCTCCAGGAGGAAGGAAAGAAGCTGCAGACATGGTGTGACAAGCAAGCTAACACTGCTGCCTGCACAGATCCCCAGCAAGCAGGATGGGGAAGAGGGGTGAACACACAGTGGGTTGAGGCCACAAAGAAGAGCTGGGAGTCCTGGCCCACAGCAGCCCCATTCACAACATCCTAGGACCCAGAGCCAGAGTGGGGCCTCAGCTCTGTCCCACTCCCTGCTCCCAGTTAAACCATGTCCTGGAGACAAACCCCCAGCTTGGCCTTGTTCCCCCACCCAGCAGCTCCCAGCTCTGCTCACACTGGAGCCAGGGAGGGGACAGGGCCAGTGCTGTCCCAGAACTGTGAGTGATGCCCGGGCACCACGAGCTGCCAGTACCCACACAGCTGCCTCCCCAACCTGGTGATCTTGAAGATGCGGAGGAGCCGGATGCAGCGCAGCACGGAGATGCCCAGAGGGGACAGGGTGCCCAGCTCCACCAGGATGGTCTCCAGGATCCCTGAGCACACCACGAAGCAGTCGAAGCGATTGAAGAGTGACATGAAGTACTGGCGCAGCCCCAGCGCGTACATCTTCAGCAGCATCTCGGCCACAAAGAGGGCAAGCAGCAGCCGGTTGGCATTGTCTGGGGGGGAGATGCAGCCCATCAGAGCAGAGACCTCAACCCCAGCATGGCAGGGCAGGCAGGGAAGGAGGGCAGTGCTGCTCAGCCCGCTCCCGCCCACCAAGCCCTGAGCTGCTGTTTTTTGGGGACCACACAGGGGAGGAAGATGAGAGGGTGATGTGCAGCTGCATGCTTGTGTGTGTGGGCACACATCTGTACAGTGCACACGAGTCCATGCAGGGTGGGCACGTGGGCTGTGCATGGGAATGTGGGGCTGAGCTCTGTGTGTGTGTGCACACCTGTGCTCTGTGTGCCTCTGGGTGTGAGCTCTGTGTATGTGCACGCCTGTGATCTGTGTGTGTGTGTGGCTGATGTGTGTGTGCACACCAGTGCTCCTTGTGTCTTTGGGTGTGTGTGGGTGGGTGGAGGTGCAGTCAGTGGGGCTGCATGCACAAATACATGAGGCTGCACAGCTTGAGTGCATGCCATGTGCGCAGAGGTGCAATGGACACACTCTGTGTGTGTTCCCCATGCAAGAGAGTGTCCCTGAGGGCACAGAGGCTGAGCATGGTCAGTGTGAGGATCATGCACACACACTGAGTGCAGGCTCTGTGTGTGCCTGAGAGCCTCTGTGCTGTGCCACTGTGGCTGTGCACTGTCAGTAGGAGTTCACACAGGTCTCTGGGGCAGCACAGTGTCCTGGGCTCTCCTCTCTTAGGCTCTTTGCTCACCTTGCACCTGTGTCAGCCATTCTGGCTGGAAGTGGTGCTCAGAGGCGATGGAGAGGGTGTTCAGTGCCACCATCAGGATGACAAGCCAGTAGAAGAACTTGGACTTCACCACATCCCTGCACTTCCTACGAAACATTCGGTTCCAACGCCTCCACTGATGGCTGGAGAGATGGATCAGCAGAGGATCAGCAGAGCTGGCCAGTGGACCAGACCCAGGTCCTTGGGCTGCGCCTGCAGGGCAAAGCCACCTCTGCTCCCTCCCTGAAAAGGGATGAGGACCATAGCCTGCCCCTGGAACTCGGTGCATTCAATCAGGCACTTCAGTTCATTCACCCTCTAATTTTGGCCTCCAGCACCTCTCACAGGGGCTTGCAGGCACAGCTCCTAAATTACACACTGTGCTGCACAGGCCATGGGAGGATGCTTGGAGCCTGGCCCAGGATGCTGGAGCAAGGATATTGTTCACCTTGAAGAGCTTTTTGCCAGTACCATAGCCAAATTCCCTGTTTGCTGCCCCAATGTTTGCATCTTCCCCCACGCACCAGTCCCTGTCCTTCTGCCAGAAACTGGGGGCTGGCCAGGAAAGCCTGGCCCAGTTGGGCCAGCAAGTGAGAGACAGTGGAAGCCCACATGCAAGCAGAGGGTTCAGTTGGAGCATACTTACAAGAAGAGAATCCACTTGTTCATGCCCTCAATTTCATACAAGCTCTCTGTCTCTGACCCTCCTTCATCCGATGGCATCATACCTAGAGGGGATGACATTACAGGCTTTTCTCAGAGCCCTTGGGAAGAACACATGGGAGGGAACCTCGTCCAGAAATACACCAGGAAGAGCTTCCCCATCTGAAGTGAATAATCCCCACCAAACAATGCCACCCAGGGAGTCAGCAACCACAGTTTGGGCAGAAGGCTTTGAGGGTCAGGTGCAAACCAAGCATGAGGCATGAGAAGAGCAGGAAGAGCAGCAGCAGCCCAGAGAGGGACAGCAGCAGAGACCCCTGCATGGAGAAAACTGGGGCCAGCTGGGATCTGAGCAAAAGCTGAACAGAACATGAGCCACATCTCTGGAAGAGGCATTTTGTCTGTCCCACTGCTTCCCAAGGCTCTTTGCACACATGCGTCACTTAGCTTAAGGCATCAAAAGTGCTTTCACCAGGCAGGGTGGCACAGCAAACACTGAGCTCCCCAGGCTTTGCTGAGCTTTTGGCTAGATGCCTGTATATCCACCTCCTTCCCTGAGCCACCTCTAATCCCTTGAAATTGTCAAGAGATGGCAAGAAATTAATGCATCTGCTAGTGAGAGAGCTTGTGGCCCTGCACTCTATCCCCTGCGCATCAAGGACACATTCCTCATGGCCATTTTAAGTGACTCTTGCCACAGGAGACTCAGGCCTTGCTTGTGGTCTGCAAATATTAAACACTGTGGTTGAAGTGGAGATTTAGCATCAGGGATAGATTATTGCTAGTTTGGGTCAGATTCAACCAATTTATTCAGGAAATGCAAAAAAAGAGGCAGGAAACTGTCCTGCAAAAGTCAAAGCATTTTGTTTCATGGGTTTTCAGGCAAAATGAGCCTTTGTGACTTCTCCAAAGATTCCCACCTTGCCTCTCAAGGTGGTCAGCATTAGGAACCCAGCCCTCACGCCAAGGGTCTGTGAGCAAGCAGAGCTGGTACCTTCTCCCCTGGCCCGATCACTGTCCATGACCTCTGCCTGGGTGATCCAGTCCATGTAGCCCTTCAGGTCCTCCTCCAGCTGCTGCTTCTCCCGCAGCTTCTGGAACGTACCCCGCGACTTGGCCTTCTCGCGCTCCTTGGTGAACTCCCTGGGACGAGGCAAGCAGCAGAGACTCAGGGTGTTGGTTTCTTATCTTCTTTTCTTTGTGTTAGAGCCGGGATTAACACACGGGAGTTTCAGTTTCGTGTTCAGGCTCGGTGCTTATTAATCCTTATCTATAATTCTTATCTATAATATAAATAATCCTTATCTATATTATGAGCTCACGAGTTGTGAGCTCTAACTAGCAAGTCAGAAAATGGAGCTGTCTCTAACTCTTTACAAGGTTATTTAGGCACTAATCAAATAACAAGATGACACCTATATTATTTATGCTTTTGACCCAATAATTGACCTTTCTTTTTCACCCAATTAGAAAAAAAATCTGAAACCAAGAAGAAGGTAAAGAAGAAAGTGAAGAAGAAGGACTTAGATGCCTTAAATCCTCCATATTGCCCCATATATATTACTATATACTAAAATCTTCAATTCTAAGTTTTTTACCCTGTGAGATCACACAATACTATTCAAACTACACACCCATAACCCCAGTGCCATCACTCAAATTTGGGAGCCTGTTCCATGGCCTCAAGTCAAACATAGTGTTTGCTTGAAGGTCAGCACCTTTTAGAACAGAAAGCCTGAAATTTTCAGCCTCCAGGGTTCCAAATCAGGGGCTGGCGTGGGGGTCAGGAAGCACAGCTCTGTCCTGGGACACCCTGCCACCAGCACTGCCACCATGCTACTCCAGTGACCTTCCTCTTTCTTGGCCCACGATGCAAGGTCATGGGGGCCCATCCCCTGATGCCAGGCAGGGCTCCTTCCCCACCACTGCTGCTCTCTGGGAGCGTCTCACTGCAGGGTGCTACAGCTGGACAGACCAACTGACACCTGGCCAGGGCGGTTCCCCAGTCCTGCTAAGCATCAGAGGGGGTCTCCCCCACCTGGGGGGCAAAAACCTGCCCCAAGCTCTCCCTATGGAGAAGGGAGCTCATCACATGGCAAGTAAACAGGACACCCTTTTCATGGTAACCTGGAAAGGACAGGTCTGCCAATGTCCTTGCCCACTCTTCCTGCTCCCTTTCAATTAATTTCTTTTCTCCTCTGCTGTCTGGCAGGATTGTAGACTTGCTGCCCAGCCATGCTGGTGTTGCCATGTGTCAGTAGTATGTCTCAGACACTGTAACAATTTTCCTCATCTCAAACATAATCTGGCTGTATTTGCAAAAATATTTCAGAACCTTTACCATGCCAGCAGCTTACTCCAGGATCAGATTACTATAGTCCAGCTTATCCTGCAGTTACATTCAACTCTATGCAAGCATCAGCTTCCTGTGGTTTATCTTGTGCTTTTAAACTTTTTTTAGTATAGTAAGACCCAATTTGTTTTAATGTTGCAGTGGCATGATTCTTGTCATGAAAGAGGCCTAACAAACCCAGGTAATTAGGGTATAACTAACCCTGTGAACTAATAGAGCTGATGAGTGTGATCCACCTGCATAAACAAGGATTGAAACATGCAAAAAAGACCCTCACCCTACACAGACTTGAGGAGAAAAGCCCCCTCACTTCCCAGGACAACACATATTTCCCAGCAACAAAGTTGTGATGGTAGCAATCCCACAGCAATGCATGGTAGATTGAGTGTAGCATCTCAGGTCTTAACTGTACTACTGGGGGAATGAACACTAATTTAATTTGGCCTAAATTGTCATAACAGACTGATGACAGCTCATTGGTGTACTTGGATGAGACTGCTGAAGCAGTAATTAGACTAATAATCCTTCCCTTGGACCCCTTGCACTCATCAAAAACGTTCTCCTCAGGCTGGCCGTGAGAAAACTGTGTGTGCTCACAGCAGGAGTGTTGTGTTTCTCCCCTGCTCTGTTCAGGCACACAGGAGAGCAGCTGGAGGTACCAGTGAGGAGTGTCCAGACCCAGAGCCCTGCAGTGACTACTCCCTGCTCAGCTCCATTTGCTGTGAGTGCTGGCAGAACACACCACAGCCCATGTGCTCCAGGCCTGGGCTTGCTGACAGCTGCTCGTGCCACAGGGAAAAGATTTCTGTGTTGTGAGTTGAGCTAAAACCTCAGAAAACCATGGACACTAACACAAAAAGTAACTCACAGATCAGGGTTTCTAAGCATGCAGAACAAAAAAAAGGGTGAGGAATGAGAGGGAAAAGAACAGAACTTTTCCAGCCTTTTTTCTTGTATAGTTCAAACCAGTTAAAACTCCTCTGCTGGCAGAAAGGATAGGGTGGCACTTACCCACTGAGCACCCCCAGCACCAGGTTGAGCACAAAGAAGGAGCCGAGTAAGATAAGGCTGACAAAGTAGATCCAGGGCCATTCATTCCCCATGGCATCATTTACCTGGCAAGGAGAGATGCAGGTGAAATATCCTGAAGGCACTGTCCTCCATCTGTTTCCCATTAGAGAGGGCAGGGAATTCTCATTCTCAACACCTCTGGGAGATCTTTGCCCTCTGCAAAAGGACTGCTTGGGATGGTGGCACATAAACCTGGCTCCAAGTCCTGGCTGCCTAGAACTCTGTCTGGTTTACACCCAGGCCCAAACATTTTGGGAGCAGATTTCAACATCAGCCCCAAGCCTAAGCTTCAGCACAGCTGTCTCCCAAGGACTGCAAAACGTGGGCTTTGCTGGAAGAGCATCCACCAGCCACTGCTGTGCCTGGCCCACACCCCTTCAGAGAGGTGGGAGCTGGGGCAATCTCCTGTCTATCTGGAGAGCAAGGACAGCTTAGGCAGTGCTTACAGGGATGCAGAGGCATGACTGGTGTGCTATGGGATGTGAATCACAGTAAGGAGGTTGGTGGGGGAAAGATGTCTTTCACTGGTAAAAGGCTGAGCCCTACCATGGGGTCCCCTCTCTAGGAGGGCATTCCCTGCCCTGAGCATCACGTGCACCAAGCTGGGCACAAAGCACTGCAGCCTACCCCATGCCTTAGGATTTTAGGGTTTATACTTTTCATATACTTGTAATGCTGTAATTCTTTAGTGTATAACTCTAAACTCCATACAAAGTGTTCATTACTGTTCTCCCTTTTTTGGTCAGACAAAACAATTTCTCTCCAGGCCTGGGAATCAAGGACACCTCACTGCCTCAGGCCCCAAGAAATGTAAACAAAAATGAGTTGGAGGTCAGCAAACTTGGGGTAAATGACTTCATTACATGAAGCTGTAATTGGAAGATTAACCCCGAATATGCAAATGGACCAAACTTATAAAAGTGTAAAAACCTGTGACCTGTCACCCATTTTTAGGTGTAGCTTTTGGGGGGGGCTTCATCTGCTCTAAATGTACCTGAAGGCCCTTCAATAAATATACCCGCATTTTATTCCCTTCATTTTGCCTGCCCTCTGTTTTTAGGTAGCCTCACAAGGCATCATACCCAGTAGAGAACTTCCGTCCAGCCCTCCATGGTGATGCACTGGTAGACGGTGAGCATGGCGAAGCCGAAGTTGTCGAAGTGTGTGATGCCGTTGTTGGGCCCGGGCCAGCCGCCGCGGCACTCGGTGCCGTTGATGCTGCAGTGCCGCCCGTGGCCAGAGCTGGTGCACGGGGCTGGCTTCTCGGAGCCCACCGTGGCAATCACATCTGAGGAGCAAAGCCGTGCTGTGAGCAGCGGGTCAGGCCGAGCGCAGCAGCCCGCGCTTCCTCCCTGCAGCAATGCGTCTGCATAACCTAGGCCGCGAGGTGTACCGGCCAAACTGTTTGTAGGTATTCTTATCAAACCCTCAGGAATTCATCAAGGTTACTGAGACATAAACAGTGCTAAAATAAGAAAAGAAGAGCCTGAGAAACAGAACACCAAGAATGAAAGAACTAGATAAAGGAGGCCCGATGTGATGATGGACGGTGACCAGTGAGGTGTCCTGAAGGCTGAACGCATGGACAATATAGAGCCCCCAACCAAATAACGCGTGACCACATGAACTAACCTAAGTCAACTAAGTTGACTTAGAATGTATAAAAAATAGCTTAATGTAAACAATAAATGGCTTCTGCTCGATCACATTGGTTGTGTGTTCAGAGGTCCCAAACTCCTGCACCTCCCCCTTCGAATGGGGGGTTCACCACCCCTCACGCCCAGCTGGGTGCTGTTTCAAACATGCCTCAGTCCTGCCACACTCCCAGGCTGACAGGATGCTGGCAAGACCATGCTTTCTGCTAAACACAGAGTCCCTGCAGTCTCACAGCAGCCACACAGAGACAGCTCTGCTGCATCACCCCACCACAGCTGCACCTGTCCCAAGGTAGTAGCAGGTCTTGTGCATCCTGCCCTTGAAGAGCTCCTGCCCAACGATGGCATAGATGATGATCATGAAGAGGACCAGCAGGGCAATGTGGAGCAGGGGCACCATGGCCTTGATGATGGAGTTCAGGACGACCTGAAGGCCTGCAAAAAGATAAAGGGAGAGGAGGTCAACCACTTCCTAAACAGCTTTTGGTGCATCTTGTATCCCTTCCAGCCCACCAACATGAAATGCCCCTTGCCAAGGGAAGAGGGGCACGGGTGGGGCAGGACTGAAATCTCTGAAGCAGGAAATCCTTTCTTCTACCCACCATGAAAGCATGTGGAAGAGCACAAGAGAGCCAGGCAGTGCTGAAGGCTGCTTCATGCCCTTCTCTTTGTTCTGGTGCTCTCATCCCGGCTGTATTCACATAAGTTATGGAAGGAGAAGATCCCTGCTCTGAGAAACCAGAGCAAGATCCTGGCCCCCTTCACACTGGCCACCCAAAGGTGCTGCCACCGAGCCACAGAGACAGCCAGGTGTGTGCCAACCCGCAGATCCCCAGGGCTGACAACCACCAGCTGGAGGAACAAGCACGAACCCGCGCCTCCTCTACACCTACTCCGTGGCCGGGCTTGATCCAGCAACAACAAGAGCCCTGTCCCATGGCTCCCCACCCCGGCCAGGCCCAGAGGCTGCAGCAGGGCACCCAGCACGCACTCGGCACTCCGGACACCAGGCGCAGCGGTCTCAGCACGCGGAACGCTCGCAGGGCCTTCACGTCAAAGCCGCCTTTCCCCCCCGAAGGCCCTGCCTGCTTCAAATTGACCTGCTCCAGGGTCATGGTGATGAGCCTGAAAG